>JAMKCH010037342.1:0-67145 GCA_023653785.1 Ophioderma brevispina | reverse complement strand
ACTATTATGTTTGTGTATCGCTGTTAGCTTCACCACAACAACACAATCACCGAATCCCTACCGTTTTTAATCCAATTACAAGGCACTTTACTTTGCGTATGGGTGCGGGTCCGGATGGTGATAATTACGAAGGGTGTAATAGGTTAAGCTCTACCAAATGGAAGATTACGTAGTACTAGATGAGAGAGAGAGATTCCAGATTAAAATATTGGTTTTACGTTTCAAATCTACTCCTGAAGTAAAAAAAATAGTGAAAATCCGAGGCCCTTTGTCACCAGCCAGTGAGCCTGCTCTGAGTAAAATCGGCGATTTGGTGCGCATTGTGCTGATGTCATAGGAGTGTACACCGGATACAGGGTCGCTAACACTGATGCACGCTGCAACCGCTGTGAATGCAGAGCACAGAGAGGTTCGGCCGGTAAATGTTTCCATTTTCCCTCCCGCCACTATTTTCATTAAATATGGCCAGCACATTTATTGAGGAAGATTCAGATTTTTTCTGAGGTTGAAAGTGGCCTGCGCAAATCTGTGAATCGGGTGATTCAAACTGATGAAGAGAGAAGATAGCAACAACATCTTCTTATTGTACGGGGTAGAGCCCGGACATGTTTGAGCCAATGCCTCGGGAAGCTCAAATATGGAGGTTGACGATGCCAAGCACCGGCAGCTATAACTACGAGGAACGCTAGGAATACTAATTGGTAAATTTAAATATTTACTATTAAATAACATATATAGTACCGATGTTAATTTTAGGAAGTTTTGGGATTGGGATGCTTAGTTTTAGTTCACACTGCACTAAGCAAACGACGGCTAGAATTGTGTGAGAACGAACTTCTTGTAGGACGATCGTATCAACAACGGTCTTTATCTGAATAACAACAAACTCATTCATTGTCCCTATTCTGTCATAAATGTTTTCTACCGATCTATATTCAATCTTTGACGAGTGTTTATTTTTGCTTGCACGACATTCGGTCTTATTTGATGCATAATGGACAAGGGTGTACCGCTCTGAATGCCAAGCCCCGCCAATATTGGCGCTTGTTTCGACAGGTATTCGGGAATGGCCGACTGTCAAAAAAAAAAAAGAGAAAAAGCTTTCAAACACTCGATCGAAATGATTCAAGATATTCTTGGCAAATATTTGTATATGTCTTGGTTTTCTGTAGAATGTACGATCTATATTACGATCTAATTTCAAATTTTCACTCTAGACTACAATGAGTTTCATGTGGTACCGTATATCTACGGCGGCGTTCTCCGAACCAACCATGTGCCCCTTATTTTCTCCTCAATAGTGCCACTTTGAAGTAAATTAACAACCGAACCTGTGCTGGTGTTCTTCCTTTTCTTCTAAGTTGTGTGTGGTTTAACAACCAGGTCGGGGAACACCATTTCCTCAATTGACAGAAACGTTTTAATTTTAACGATCAAATACAATGTCGATTCAGTTTGACACGTACTATATTTACTGGATATACCAATTTGATTGAATCCTTACAATAGCTGAATCGCAAGGCCGGGTGCAGAAGGGATCGCAATTCAAAGAGTTTACCGCGCATTAAACACCGCCGAAAATCACGAGTAATTTCCCATTAGTGATGCTAGCTTCGCTCTGAGGGATTATTCCCTTTGGCGCTGTGAAGTAAACTAACTACGGTCCATAGTTCCTGATTGCGTAGGGATGGACCAAAGAAAACGATTTTTCTGCTACTTAAGGATGCTTGGGCGTTTGGGTAGTTTTGGCCCCATAACTCCTCTAAATGTTGACCGAAACAGCTTTGAATTTGGTATATGATCAGGAGAGCATTAGCTGTCATTTGGTATGTAATATGGGTGTAACATTTTGTTGGACCTTCAAAGGTCCCAGGAAAGGAGATGATAAACCTACTCCAAATCTTAGGGAACATTCCATTCTAATAAACATGGCCAGAAAAAGAATTACACTGCCGTGACATCATTAGTGAAACTATTGATTTTCAGTACAGTGTCATGATAGATTCACACCAGTCACATGGAATTTCTACTAACTCTTTGAAACAATCAATGATACCACAAATTATGTATTCAAACAACCCCAAATATTGAATGCTTTCTGGCCCTTCCTTGTAGACTGGACACAAACCAAATCAATTATATTTGCAATTCCTGGGACCTTAACGTTGGGGTTCACTGTAGGACAAACTATACTTTTATCCTTATAACAAGACGAACACTTGGATACTTTTTACAGCAATCCAAGCATTTTGTCATTTTGCCATGGATTATGAATTTCCCCCCCTAGATTCCGCCCACACTTTACGAGGGCACCCCGTGTTGTGTGTGTTCAGTAAAGGTGCAACGAGAGATTTTGAGCACCAAATATTGTTCACTAATCGTAATTAATATTAAACATCAATAGAATCTTACATTGTAGTTGCCTACAGAAAAGTCTTAAAAGAGGAAAAAAGGTTGATTTTGATTTGCATATACTTCAATAGGATGAATGTGTATTGCTCTATCCGAAAGTAGAAATTTCACAAATTTGCTACCAAAGAAACATTTCTCAGCTTTATCTTTCAGATGGAGGCATTTTTGATGGAAAGCTTTACATCGGGCAAAAACTCAGTATTTTGGATTTTTTAGGGGACACCTGATATGTGAAATCTCTCGTTGCCCTTAACATTAATAGAAGCTACATTAACTGAAACCAATGATGCTCGGCTCCCACGGGGGATGAAGGATTGCCTCAAATGACCCAAACAATTATGTCCCTACTCTGTTTTGGGGTTATGTATGTGTAAAATATAGCTGTATTCCTCCAATGGACTAGGACTATCATTTGCGAGAAAATTGAAGGAAATGTCAATTTTGTGAAAATGTCCAGTGCCGCTTTAAACAAATATCAAAATCTGCATCAATCTGCCATAAATAACTCATTTTCTGAAGTTTTAAGTTGCTTTTCAGTTCATTGCATCAATTCAGTTTTCTTTTAAGGTTATTTACTCTGTACATTGTGCAAAGGTTTCTTTTGTTACTTTCTATTCAATTCATGTTATCTGTTAATTCTAGTAATTTTTAGTGTTCCTTGAGCGCCCTTTTCTAGGGTGCCTTGTCGATATTATTACATTTGTCGTTGAATCTGGTCAGTATGTTATCAATTTTGATGTATCGTTAATGAACGGGGGTTTAAGATGTCCGCTTCTCATGTTGAAAAAGTTGTCGGACATTAAAGAAGATACTAGTTTGCAACTCTCTCATGTATGGTAATTGGTAAGAAATATCTAAACTCTCCTTCAAGTTCTTCAGAATAATCATCTCGCCTCATTTTCATTCAAGCAACCCAGTCGCCTCATGTTGCCCCGCTTCTGGATTCTCTCCGTTTGGTTACCAACACTTACAGGTTACATTTCAAAATCTCCTTAGACTTTTGAAAGTTGTGGCATTTCAAATCTCCTGATTACTTGTCTCGTATTTTCAGCCTCGCAGTCATAAGTCCACTTACACACTTCGCTCAGATTCCGCAACTCCTTTGATATTCCTCGTTCCAAAAAGAAAGCTGGTGACGTGCCTTTTCTATTGATGGGCCTCGCCTTTGGAATTAGTTTATACCAACATCCGTGGTCTTGATAGTTCATCTGCCTTAAAAAGTCTTCTTAAGTCCATCTTATTCCCAGTTCTTGAAGTGTATCTTGCCCTTTTTCCTGTCAGCGCCTTGCCTACTTTGTAAAAGGCGCTCTATTTTATGAAAATACGGCCATGGTTTTCCGTAATCTGAGGCAAATTTCCTGTAAAAAATGCTGGGCAAGCAGTTCCGCAAATTGACAAAAGCTTCTGTTGTTTTTAGGGAAAACCTCTGGTAACTTACTGAAAACCTGAAATTTAACTGCCAGAAATTTCCCGTAAAATGACAGAAATATTTTTAACATTGTATTTTTTTATAGCATAAGGGATTAAAACACATCTGGATTTCTTTCCAAAAATCAATTTTAAATACATTGGCATTAGCATTTAAGGGGGTGGTATGGGGTCTGACTTTGGTAAAACATTTTTCCATTTACTAAAATGAGAATAATGAAATGGGCTTGTATTGTGTAGATTGTAATCTACAAAATGCATTTTTATCGATCGCAATCGTACCTTCGGTTCCCGATCAGTGCATGCGAAATTTGCCAAAACGCAATAGTCTCCATACTTTATCATGTGAAAAATTTAAATGGTATATTTAAGATATTTTAAAATATTATTATACGCCATTTAACGCAATTTATTTTGGCTAAGTCGAAGTTAATAAATACTCATCTTCTTTTGTCCATAATTAAAGTAATTAAATGTACTGCGGTAAGTGATTTATGTTTTAGGGTTTCTCACCCGGCGATATATTACGAAAAGTATTTTAAAAACTTAATATACAGACCAATGGAGTGCACCGAGTTCGATGATGCGTTAATTAATAATTCTGATAATTCAGTATATAAAATGAAATTTTTTTAAAAAAAATACCATCATTTCAAATATCGTTCGTTAACCCTCGTCTCCAGAAGGGGGGGGGGGGTGGTACCACCAACTTCAGGTTTTTTCCCGGTTGCGAAAAAACCCTTTTTGGGGCCAAAGTATTTAATGTAATTGTCAATTGAATGTTACGATCCTTATTCCATTAAAAAAAACAAAGGTAAGTAAAGGGTGATCCAAAGTGTGGATGGGGGGGGGGGGGTGGTAACACCCCCCCCCCTTCGGAAGAGCAATACTAACATGCCTAAACACAACACAGGAACATTCAGACACGTGGTTTAGGGTACCAATAGTAGCTATGGTAGTGAAAAATTCATTTTTCGCAAAAAGTTTAGCGAAAATCAGTTTTCATGCGGTTTTTGAATTATGATGGGAAATGAATAGTTTTATATAATGACAGCATTTTTAGAGCATAATAAGGCGTTTGAGTCACTAAAATTGCGAAATATCAATTTCCCCCTATATTCAGTATTTCGGACTTTCCTCAACATATGATGTCATGGTGACGTCATACTGGGAATGTTGGTATTATTATGGTCCCAATGGAAAGATAGAAACAATAAGATAGCCTTTGGTACAAATTTAATAGGGAATCGGGTGTTCAGTAACGAAAATCACCCCCCCTTCGGGAGTTTTGTTACAAAAATGACTAAGGTAGACGAGGGTTAAAATACGCACAACCACCAAAACGAAACGGACCGTAATAGAGAACGCGACATGTATGGCCCAATGGAACTGTTGGCAACCCATATTCAGAAATATAGGGCGAGTGGAACCATGAAGCCCGATTTTCAAAAGTGTGTCCAATTCAAATTACGCCATCAATTATGTGATTGGTCGATTGTCATGGCAACGGTATCAAAAATCAGGCTTCATGTTTTGTGGTTTAAATGGCGTATTTACACCCTGCACATGCCACCCAACTTTCGTCCCAGTAGCTTGTTAGTTATTAGTACGTTCCGTTATATGTTTAGCCAATCAGAGACCTTACGTGGTTACCATGGCTAACCGAGCTAAAAATTGACCCATGAATTTTAACACTTTGTGACATGGGCTACCATATGATGTGTAACATGTATTATCCCCTATTTAGGAAAAATTGACTCGCAGAAAAATAACTTAAAAGATTCTAATGCTTAGACCATACCCGCCCTTAAGTAAATTGGTTGTGTAATTGAATTGTCAGCTGCACGGTTATTGCAGACCGTTCCATCTGAATTATTTTTAATTTTTGGTCGGTTTTTAACATTTTCTTATGGACCAAACAGTTTTAACAAATTTATCGATAGATCTTTATGACAGGTTTTTAATTACATGTTTAGAACAAGACGCACAGACATCATGAGAGGGAAACAATTACAAACATAACACAAACAAATTGATAGCAACTAAATAAATCAAGTACTAAAACAAAGAATTTAAAACGCTAAACATATAAATACAAAGCAAATACAGACGTAAATAATTATAATACTACATATGATATCGAGCCGAAACGAAAATTGATACACACGCTTTAGAAACATTTGGCAAAGACAAAACAAAGTAGATGGTTCCCGGACAAACCGAAATGAAAAAAAAACAAAAAAAAGTGGAACATTGCAGTAAGATTGTAAAAAAAAAGAATAAAACAAAAAAAAGTAATGTAGGTGAGACAAGACAGGAATTTTTACTATCTGCCTATATTATAGATTTACGCGCGGTTCCCTATTATATATATATTTTTTTATGTAGTTATTATTGTCCACTCTTTAAATATAATTTATACACAGAAAATATTCAGTCGTACAAAGCTGATATATTAACCGTAGACATCTCCCATTTAGACTACAAGTTCTTATGCATTGATAATATTAGGATGTGGGTTAATTATAATGTGTACCACACCCTTTTTTTATAGACTTTTGATAGTAGTTAAGTTTGATCACAACATGACCTACATTACAGCATTTGTTGGTAATTTTGATTATAAATGTAACCGAGTGAAACTCTTTTAAACCAAGAATGAGTGGTTTGTATTTAAAAGAGCGAATTCCCACTCAAAAAGAGTGAACATCACTCCAAAAAGAGTGGATTTCAACTCGTTTTCGTGTTGTCTCGTTCCGACCACTCCTCAAAAGGTGTTGTCCTTCAGTTTAAAATCCTCAAATAGTGGAATCCATCTTTGATTTGGAGTGATTTTGCTCTTACCCTATTCCTCTCCTTCTCATCATAAGCAAGGGGAACTGGGGCCCCCCCCACCCCCCAAAAAATTTTGTTACTATGGATTTATCAACACTACCTCACAGCTGGAAGAAAGGATAGAAGGGACCACAACAACTTCCACAATCCGATTTCATCTTTTATCCATTCACCCGCACGAAAATTTTGGGAACACGGATCAAAGGAACGGACCCTTTGATCCTAATCACTCTGTCGCAAAGTACTATTGCATATTACAAATGTTCCGGCTGTTTCTCCGGGTGTGTATTTGTTGTTTGTTTTCGTGATATAAGAAGTTAATGTACAGCCTGATGAATTCAGCTTTATGCCCAAGACGCCCAGTGTTGACAAAGAAGGATGAAGTTTGACTAATTTTGAACGTTGGACCCGGGGGGGGCGTCTTGGATTTTCGTTGTGCACCCATGCTCGTTTCAGGGGTTCTGAAAGTGACTCTAACGGGACCAAATTTTCAGTTAAAATATACCCGGCCTAATGAGACCAGCTTTGGTGAAAGTATAATAGTTTTCAGTGGACAATTACACCTAAGGTACGCAGTAATATGGCATCCTTACTGTGTTTTTAAAATATATTTTTCCATAGGTATTATCCCAGTTATATAATCTCTTTGAAATTACACTTATTAATGTATTATAAAAACATCTTGTATGCAAAATTATTTGTGATTTATATTGTAACAATTAATTTTAACTGTAATGCATTATTTACATAATGAGTATCATATTGTTTGTGTGTAGGCCTATTTCTATGATGAACAAATAACATTGAGGTAATATGCAGTGAGATTATACCCCTGGCGGGACCTGTTCTCAATACATGAAAAAAAGATACAAATTTAAATAGCCAAACAAGAAAAATGACACTTGTGCTACTTCAAGAAAAAATACCACTTAGAGTTATTTGCTGATATGTTTAGGTTAATTTTTCCTATTTGTATCATTGAACCAGTCACAATCACAACTGAATTTGTACCCTCAGCGGACTAGAACTGATTAATTGATTTGATACCCCTAGCGGTAGTCCCGCATTGCAGCTTAGTCCCTCTTTTTTGGAACGAGCCAGGGTTCCCCGGGCGTGTTGATCGGTTTCCCTGGATGCGGCCATTCTGTTGAGTATTTACTCGATTTTCAGCATTACCTCGTGCTGATTCGCTGATTCCCGATGACCCGGCATTTTACGCAATGAAGAAAAACAACCACGAATTGCAAATTTTCTCGAGCCAGAAATTGAATGGATTATCCTCGGAAGGGCCATTGAGAGAATATGAATAAAACTTGCAATTATGGGGCGGCAAATAGACCGTTCAAACGTCAAGTGGGTCGTTGTGGTGCCTTTCTTATTCTCTTGCTTCCCTGTCAAGGGAGGGGCGTTTTCCCTCATGCAGTCATCCATTGCATCTGGGACCTTAACTACCAGCCTCGTCTTGTGTGTTTGGGAGTAACAATCATGCAACGGACCTTGATGCCTTATTTCCTGTTTTCACCCCATTATTTTCTCAAACATCGTCAATCTTCTATACACAGCCCTCCACACCCCCAGACAGTAAGGAACTCAAAAGACCCGTCCATATATAGGACTTGACTGACATTGACCCCCCCTGGTTCGTCATTTGCAATGGAGGCCCATTGTTGCAACGCACCTCAACAATTTAGTTTGAAGCTCCTCACCACTTCCACCGCGTCCCACTTCCAAATGGCCCAGTGTTCCTCTCCCCCACCGTTCGTTGTTTTCTTATAAAATCGATTTGTGTTTTTGGCCCCAATATCAGTCCTCCCCACTTTACTTGTGTGTTTCACAGATGGCCTCGCCATTCCCCTTCCCCTACAAAAATTATACACACAACAAATCAAGTAAACCCCGCAATGGAATAACATAAGGCTACTAATGGAACATAGGTCATTTGTACCGTAATCAAATAAATGGTATAAACGGGGTATGACATGTCTCATTCAACTCTGTGGATCTCAACGGAATTTAAGGCGCCGAACCATTTATTAGATACCGACTTCACTTGATAAAACGGTGTTGTCCCAAGTGTACAACACGTTGGCCGCAGCGGGGATTTTGGAACCCGCAAGGGTAACGATCACAGGTCCATGGGCACAAGTGCCCTGTCCTCTTTCAATCCCTCTTTACCTACTATAATACCATAAATTAATCCTACATTCTAGATCAAAATTATTACTTATATAATTTAATCGGTTGGAAAGGACCAGATGCTGTGTGGGATCCTTGTACAGGATCTATCAAAACCTATTTCATCTAATGCATGCAGAACCATATTTGTTGACCAAGTCTAGTTCTGGAATTCCTCTCAAAAGGTGGTGACATCTGTTTAAAACGTACAAAAAAGAACAATCATAGGCGATAAACATATTCGACATATCGTTGCTGGGCAGGAACAACCCTCATATGTAATTTGAAAGGTTAAATGCAAACCTCATGATGTCACTTCGATAAAACATGGGAACACCAACCTATTGTCCCAGTGTTTGCGCAAATCAAGGGTGAAAAGGATGAGGTGATGTTTAAAGAGCAGTAAGATTATGTTTAAATATTTTTGCGAGACTTACAAAACGACAATATCGCCAAACAGGTCGTTTTGTCAGTATTACCGAAAATGCACATACCGTATGAGGTTTTGCTTCTTAGAGGTCAACTGCAAATATGAGTTTCTCCTGCCCAACGACGATATGAACAATGTGTTTAATTAAAGGTGATTACATTCGGCACACAATTTAACTGACTGGGAACAAACCTAAGTAATACTCACCAAAACACGTTTTGGCAAGATAGGAAAAGCACATTGGTAGTCAACCACAAATGCGTAAAAAGCAAAAACGGTCACTGATCTTAAAAGCACTTCATGATATATTATTTAATTTGAAAACCGGCAAACTGTCTTTTTCAGGCTTTGTCTGTAGGCATGCTAAATATGAAAGTAATAGTCCCAGCGGTTACGAAAACATAGACCTTACAGTGACCTTCCAAAGAGGTCTGCACGAAATACTTTGATGGTTTCAGGTAAACATTAACCCTACTGATCCATATCTTGATGATGAACCTTTGAATTTTAGGACATTTTGAACTATGGAAGGGGGGGGGTTAAAGGGTCAATTTTTTCAAAACGTTTTTACGGGAATAAAAGAGTAATAGACGTGTTCTATGGTTCAAAGGATAAAAAGGTATCGTGGCTATAGCTAGAACACAACTTTTTTGTCTCCCACAGAATATCATTCTCACCATTCTCTGTAGGCTATGGAATACCCTTCGCTCAAGTAGCATCAACCAGAACTTGCAGAGTTTCAAAAGGGCGGTTAATCGCTATCTAGGCGCCAATCCGTCAGCGTACTATTAGATAAACTGTGTTAATGCCTGATATTAGCGAGGACATAAAAAGAGAAAAAGGTCAAACCCTGCAAAAAATTTAAAATGCACATTTGTGTTCTCGAAATGGACACAAGTTATTCATGCTTATAGATAGTAAAGTTAAAACATGCTATGTGATTTGTTTGACTTGGGGATATAATTAGCGGCAATGTCTTAATTACCCACTTCACTGTCTCAAAATGCTCAAGGATGACACAATTGCATCATCAAGATTTGTAATCAGCAGGTCAAAGTTGCCCAGAAGCCATTAAAACATTTCGTGCAGACTCGTTTGCAGGGTCATATATGGGCCAAACGCAGGACTATAGTTGTTCATCAATGTACATGGAGGAACTATACATGTAAATGGCGGCCAGTTTCGCTAAGAGTAGGGTGTAAAGCCCTGACTGCCTCAAGCCGTTCCAAAACCCTGGGCGTCATAGGAAAGCAGTGCTTGAATACTCAATTAGTATATCCAGACTACACAGAGGCGGGCCAGGGTAAATCATAGGAGGGGCGAAAATCATGGAGGGGGGGGGGGTGGGCATTACAAGATTTAAGGTTGCAAACCTATTTTGTCCGCAATGTATCTTTAAACCCCCGGCTTTTCATACTTTTGAAACGTCTCGGGGGGAGGCGACCGCCCCTGCACCACGGGCGCCGCCACTGAGGCCAACAAGATATAAATAAATAATTGCGTAGCTTAATCATTGACAAGCGCGATTGCACCAAAGCAGGGAGATTGTGCAATTGGCTATTGACACTCTAAAAAATGAACGACGTCGACAGAATAGCACTGTCTTAGCCTAGCCTAATGTCTATGACCATGACCATTCACTTTGGAAGAAATGAACAAAACGTACAAAATGCATCGAGAAAATAACCAAAAGTATTAAAATTTACTTAGAACGATCTTATGTACGACAATTTGTTGAATGAATGAAAATGGATGCGATCAGCCTATGTGAGTGTCGCAGATGCACGATAAAGGGTCTGGTAGAACAACGAATTCGTATCTGTGGAAATATGATGAATGCTTAAAACTACTTAAAGTTACACAACTAGTATTTCAACATTTTCATCGTAGCAAATCACCAATATGCAACAATGGAGATATACCCTGTGCACCCCGTAGTTATATAAACAGTAGAATTTTTCACAATGCAATCTTTTTACCTCATTATTTAGAAATGACGTACAACAAACAACATGATGAAGCTAGGGGTGCTTAAAGTAACCTAAAACCTACCCTTGGATGGTATTCCAGTATATGTGAGGATCTTGTCACGCCATAAATACAATATCGTATCATATGTGGGACACCTCTATCAATCCACAACATAGGTTCAATCAGGCTGATATTGAATATGTACAAGCAAAATACCCAATTGAATTCAACGTTAGCATTACTTTTGTCGAAGATAAAAAGTATAACACTGGTGCAGGCGCCTGGCTACCGCCTGCACAGGTCAGAATTGTCAGACAAGAATTCGGTCGAGCAAGTAAAAAAAAAAAAAAGAAATAGGTAAAAAAAATAAAAATGCAAAAAAGGAAGGGCAGTGGGAAAAAATGACTAGCTTTACAGATTTTTTTTTATCAAACTTCTAATAAACATTCGAAATTTTGACCACAATATTCCCCTCATGCATGGAACCGTGGTTTGAAAAATGACGACTTCCGTGTGATTACTGATCGTCGTACCAAAACGGTATTATACTTCTCAAAACAAAATAACGATCCACCAACTATTTTCCCCGTCCTAGAAGGAATCAAAACTTCACCGCGTTGTCAGCCCGCTTCGTACATGGCGGGGCGCCATGCTTTTTTTTTTCATTCTCCAAGCAAACTTGAAAACAGTTTTAATATGAAGTCAATCATAGATTTATAATTTCTTAAAAATTATTTTTAAATTACTCAAGGACTTAATTTTGGGTTACGTATTCGGCAATTGGATGTGCGGATTCGGTATTTTTTTAGCGCGGATTAATGCCGGTGTGGCAGGAGCTATAGATATCCGGGCTCACAGCGGGAACAATGGTGAAACAATACGGCAATCGATTCAGGTGACTCTTCACGCAACATTAGTTTCACGATTAATTACGTTGTTCGTCTATGGAGCCCGGATATGATACCTGCGGGACTATGTGCTACTTCCACAGTTATCGGTGCGATGGAAAATGAGGAAATCAGTGCGATAATGATTTTTTTTTTCTAAACGGGATTCTCCGGTCGTATCCGCGACCATTATATAGTCGTGGGTTCTGCATAGTGTCGATCAGCATGAATGCTAGTTCTGAGAAAACGGCGTTGAACGTTTGAGTTACTTATGAATGCGTGTAATTAAATGAAATAAAAGAAATGGCTATTAAGTGGTGTATTTTAAACACATGTGGTACTACTGACGACAGTATTAGAATCCAGAAAACACTGTTTTCTTATTTCAAAATGGCCACTGAGGTGATTCGATTTTTTGTCAAACCCCAAATTTTTTGATTCGCTGTGCTCTAAGGAGTCGAATAGTATTCGACTGCATGAAAACCCGTTGATTTTCTAATATTGGGTATGGTGAGATTACTAAGCTACGGGTTTTTACTATTTTAAAAATGATGATGCCGATTATGCCACGATGATAAGAATAACGATCGCGGTGATGATGTGGCAATCAGAAATCAGAAACAATCGAGCTTGACGACGACAATTATCTACTGATCTCGATATATGATGATGATATGAATGATGGATGATGATGATGATGAATGATGATGATGAGACGACGACGACGACCGATGACGATGTCTCCTGATGATGACGTACGAACGACGATGAGATGTCTATTGCATGTTCTTAATGTTTACAAAAACCCATGCCACTTTTGTAGACACACGACTTCCATAAGTCGGTTAAAGTGGGAAACTTCACTGTTGTGTAATATCGTTCGTTTTCAAGATATAGCGCGACTGACCTCGATGACCAACGAATTCAGAAATTAACAACTCTTACAATTTGGCTCCTTAACATTAATATCTTTAATCTTTAATTAGTCACCTATATGTTTTAACTCAATTTTTGCAAAACACTAAATTTTCAAGAAGTAGAAAATACGTTAGAAGGACACACCATTGTAGTGCAGTTATATAAAAATTAATAAATAGTATGGCATTTTGTTACACAAATCAATATTGGCTAGAACTGTTCACAAAATTTAACTGGAATGGTTTCATAACTCCAAAGATTTTGGAGGATAAGTGGTCTATTTTTCCTCGTTTTCCTTTTCTAAATTTCTCATTACATTCGTTTGGGCCTATCTTTAAGTAATGTACACGCGTAAATTATATACCAAACTTGAAACTATTAACCATTTTAATGGGTAATATACTCATAAATCGAACATAATCTAAACAATTGAGAGGGCACTAAAAACGCTTATACAACCACCTTCCCAAGGAGAAAATATTCACTTTGTTCCTGAAAGGATAGTGTTTTTTTCAAATGAGGTTATAGAGTAGTAATTATTTAGTTTTGCAGACTCAATCAAAGTTAACACAAAGAAAACAAACGTTCTCAATATGTTTACAAGTCTATTTTTGTAACCGGTTTACTAAGGTGTTGGGGTGTTAAACACCCCGCGAATTCCTTATTATAAAGCAATAGATGATTTTCCATGTTGGTATACCCTTTGATAGCATTTGGTCGCACAAAACAACCGGGGTTTCTACTGCTTCTAACATAACCTAGTATGGCGTCACAATGACGTCAAAGATAACAAGTTGGCAAAAGTGGTCCTTTCCACAGACACCCTCAGAGTATAAAATTAAGAAAAAAAATGAAATTTTTGCATAAAAAAGGTAGGAATTTGGGGTTTTCATCGGATTTTTGGCCCAAATGATATGGAAAACTAGTTTTTTTAATCAACATATAATTTAGAGCCATACAGTGCACAATATTTAAAACAAATGAACTAATAACTAAAGGGTAATGCAGTAATCATTTTATAGGCTAATAATGTCCTCGAGGTCGGAAAACTAAATAATGGCGCCCTTATTTTCATTTTTCCCGCCCGAGGATCCTTATGAGGCCATGGAAGATACTACAAATTTCCTATTCTCTTAACTAAAAAACTTGATTTTATTTTGTTTGTTTGTATAGGGTGTCAAGTTCAATCTGCCTTATTATGTGTATTTTGTATGCGATTATGCAAATAAATGATACACAACACAAAACAGTAACGAGGGGGCGAGTTAGAAAAATGCATTCGCGTCTATAATTGCAAGATAATTGGGCAGGAAACTGCCCAATCAGAATGTCTGGCATTTTCAATCTGGGTAAAGGAGAGGTAGTAGAACCACTACCACGCAATCGACTTTGACGGCGTTAACCCCGGTGATGGTGCTACCTTTACATTTTGTTTCGCCAAAATTACAAAAATGTGAAATATTATAGGAAGACTTAACGCAAGTTTTTAATGTTTTTTCGCACCGAGGGAAGTTACCTGGGGTGGTAACTCCCTCCCCTTTGTAATACGAGGGTTAATGTCACTATGCCCCCCCCCCAAAAAAAATATAAATTTTGGTGTTTTGCACAAATGTTAAAACTACAACTTGGATAATTAATTTTTCCGACGCACCGACCCGTATTTTCAATAAGTACAAGTAACACAATTAAACAACAAACATTAAAATGTGAATAACATGACCACTCCCTCATGAAGTTAGAAAGGTAAATTTTCACCGCATTGCCTTAAATCTTGATAGAACCCTATTACTATTTGATCACCTGAAGTATCATCTTCCCATTGAATACGTATTCGTCGCAATTTATCTGTGTGCTTTGAGATATTTGGACACGCAAAGCTATCGAATACGTACTCGATTGTTTGTGAAACCCGTTTATACAAATGCGTGTTTTCGCTTGCGGCTATTTTGGTTAGAGAAGTAATTTTCACTTTTTTTTTGTGTACAATTAAAGAGTACATAAAATGCAGCCATAATCAACTATAACTCAATTTGACCAAATCAGATGCGACACTATGTCGTGACCCGACATATACCTATAGAAAATATTTCTGAAAACTAATACTGTTAACCGCTCGACTATCCATAATATCGTGATCCCACAGTCCAGTGGTTGATATATTCAAAGTAATCCACAGTAAAGCATAGGCGGGTAAAAATATGTACAATCAAATTTGGCCATGATCAAATACTATGATGTTAACATCAATATTATAATTATTGCTTAAAGCTAACATTCTCAGTTCTATTTTACGGATTATATTGTAGCAGCCGTCTTGAAAATGATAGCCATCTTTGATTTTCAAGTGATTATTATTGCTTTTCAAAATGTAAATGCAAATTAATGCTGGTATCTCCATTTAGTCAAGTGCAACAGACCCATCAGTGTATTTTTGTAAATTTTGGTGCCTGCATGACTATTGCAAATTTGTACCATTCATTGGTGGCCATCTTGGATAATGACAGCCATTTTGGATTTTTGAGTTGGCTAATGTATTTTTCTAATAATTGACCACAAAAGAGGGCGTTTGCTAATCTTGATGTGCCATTTTTGGTTTTGGATTGGCTTATGTCTTGTGATGTCTTTTGCTACTACATTTACCTAATTAATATTTTATGTGCAAACTTCTGTGCTTGTACCACCTTGTGCACAATTCTAACCCAAAGGTGATTAACCTGCTCCACTAGTGACTATGAGGAGAGATTGCATGTACTGCTACAACTTTGATGAACGTACAGTTTTTCTTATTCATTACTTTTCATAAAGAAATGAAAGACTGTCTGTGCTGCTACAACTTTGATGAACGTACAGTTTTTCTTATTCATTAATTTTCATAAAGAAATGAAATATATTCCAAATCACCTTTGATATATACAACCATCCTTTATAGAAGTTATATTCCTGTCTTTTTAAATATATAGCATGGGGATTATTTCTCTTGAAAACATATCCATTAAGTCCTCTGGTTCAGAAGCCAAACTTGAAACTGTTGTCCAAAATCTTGTTCAAATTGCCATATTATGCAGGCCACTCAGTATGTTCTGTTCAAAATTTGAGCCTCCATTGAGTGGTAAGTTACGTAGTTGATGCATTGCCATACATTGTGCATATCATACGAAATAGTATATAAATGACTATAACTCCAGATATTGTGCTTTGTTTCATATTATAGAGGGTATAGTATCTCGAGAAATAGTTCAGCAAGCTCAACAATTTTTTTTTATATTTGGCACAGAGAGTAATATTGCGGTACAAGTGACCAACATTCCATGTAAAAAGTTTCTATGCTGGTGATATTGAATAAGAGATCGAGAATATGATTAACTTGTCCATAGGTTCAAAACATGTCATTAGCGCAGGTATGCGGTACAAGTGATAACAATTCCAAGTAATCAGGTTACCTGGCTGCAGACATTGACTGAATAGAATATACATAATTAGTTTTTCCATGCGCATCTCCAAGATAGCAAAATATGTGGAAATTTGGGTTAGTACGGCCTACACTGACAGGATTTAGGAGTGAACTTAATTTTACCCATAGAATATACATAATTAGTTTATCCATGCGAATCTCCATGATAGCAAAATATGTGGGAATTTTGTTTAGTACTCAGATATGATTTATTAGTGAACCCAATTTTACCCATAGAATATACATAATTAGTTTATCCATGCGCTTCCCCAAGATAGCAAAATATATGGGAATTTGGATTAGTACACTGACATGATTTATGAGTGAACCTAATTTTTACCCATATAATAAACATAATTAGTTTATCCATGCGCATCTCCAGGATAGCAAAATATGTGGGAATTTGGGTTAGTTCACTGACACGATTTATGAGTGAACTTAATTTTACCCATGAGAAAGTGTGCACTTTTTCAAGGTTCGATATAAAGGTGGCCTGCCATGGGAGGATATGAAACCAACGTAGGAATTAATCAGGCGGATGCATTACGAAAGAAGTTTGGGTGGATAAACTCCACTTTATATCTTGATGTTGTTTTTTTCTCTTTTTATCCAGTTCTACTTTGCTTCATTAATTTCCTCTGTCAGTCCGTCTTCCTCCATTCCTTTTTCTTTCAGTCCTTCCGGCCCTTATTCCTTCCCTTTGCCTTCTTTCTTTCATTCTTTCCTCCTTCCCCTCATCCTTCCTCCTTTTTAATCCTGTTTTGTACTGTTTGTCTTGCCCTTAATGTAATATAAATCTTATGTTATTTATATTTTTGTATAAATTGTAGAACGCAAGAAGAGGTCACTCCAACTTCACGCCCTGCGTTTAGCAGTGACCTCGATCTTCACATTCTCAGCTTCACTTTCATTTATCTGGCTTGCATATTGTGATACACTGCTGTGATGTTGAAGTTCAAATGAATTTGATTGATTGATTGATTGACTGGGAAATATGATTGTGTTCAGTACATGTAGTTCTTTACCAAGTGTCACACAGATTACACCCGATATAAGTAAGGTTAACTTATTTTCTGACTCCCTTTATTTTCAGTGAAAGTCATTTTAAACACTACTCTATAGATATGTGCTAAACATTTTGTACAAAAATGGACGATCTTGCACCACTTACTTGCTTAGATTTGTTAATCTTCTGTCATTAAATCGTATTTGCCTCGAAAAATTGATTTAGTATTACAAAAAGTTGCTAACTGTTATACATGAGCGATTGACCACGTCGCAGTGCAGTAGTGAGACAAATACTTTGCCACGATCGCTTAAATTGGTGCAATATTGATACTCTTTTTAATACTCATTACTTCCTTTTGCGTGACAGCTTGTTCCGGATTTGTTGGCAACGGTAAGTCGGTAACAAAGCAAGTTATTGTGTTTGTGCACAGTTCAACACGTCTTTATAGACTCAAATTATACAGCGCAGCCAGTTGTAAGATCAACGCTAGCACGCTTATTTTGTTAGTTACACCTGACAGTATACCAAACAGAGGTCGGAAGCAAAGCTGTGATCCATTGTTAACAGCTCAAGCGTATCGAACCGGGCCTGTTTCGGCTTGCAATGACTTGCCCGCACGGCGGCGCTGTGAGCGCCTTAAGTTTTCTATGAGCTAGGTATCCTGTAATTTTACCAAATTTTGTGCTTCAATTCATGACCTAACAAGAAAATACTCGTTCTTAAGACCAGTTCACATTAACACTTTATGGGTTAGGCTATGTCAGCAATAGCTTCATTTCCATAAGTTTGGCTATGTCAACAATAGCTTCATTTTCATAAGACATAAGTCAAAATATAAAAAAAGTCCCCTATTTAGATTCCGTTCTGTTCACAAAATATGAGTTTCCGAAATAAACTGGCCCAAGTGTGTTTCAATTCTCATGAAACTGAAATATAGAATTCACATTTTAATTAACTCAGTATATTTTGAAGATATCCAAGAATGTCATCAATACATCGATATCAAATTCTACGAATAGTCGACAATTGCGTGTACAAAATTGGGATCATTTCAAGTCATTTCATGGCCTATATGCAACAGTCACTGAGTACTGAACTGTGTTCAAGACTTTAAAGTGACAGGAGATCTTTTTAGGATACGAATTTCTCTCAAATTTCACTGGATCGATTGTAGACCACCTACCGAGAACGTTTCGACGATTTATTGGACAAACTGGTGCAAAAGAAAACCGCAAACCTTGTTTGAACTTGCTTGCTATCGTAATCGTTCCCCATAAAAAACCATGCTTTGACTTTCTGTCGTGCACGACAGAAACTACTAAATCATCATTTTATTACATAAACAAGGCGTATTCGGCTTATACACTTCAGGTGTGATCTAATACATTGGTAAGCATTCCAAATATGTAAAAAACCGGGGTTCGAGAAAACTGGGGGCGCTTCTTCCTGGAAATCACCTCATGTCTCTTTAAGAGAAATACAACCATGTGTGAGCACCATTTATTTCAAAATAGCCCGCCAAACTCAAATCTTGATGTTATACATTGAATTGAATAACGATCACTGCTTCCCGATCAGTCGAGGGAATCGTTGAATTAAAGGGATTAGCAGCGATGATGCGAGAGAATCGAAAAAAATGTGGAAATGCATGTTTTTAACTTATAAATCAGGGATAAGTGTGTACAATTCCATATAACTGCTTTAATGTAGAAAACACCAAATAGTGAAAAAAAATGAAACAAAAAAGGTATATTTGAGGAAATTTGTCATACGGCTGCATGCAAATAAACATAAAGCGACTGCGTCTCAAAATCTGCACTGAACATCGATTTTGGTTTACCCCAGTACAGAATAACAAAGATCACTATGTTTGTGTTTGTGGATAAACTATATTGATCATGGTGCAAAATATCATGCTGAAAATCTGTGATATTCACCGGGAAAGGCTTTTTTGATCTCAAGTCGGAATTTTGATACGCACGTATAGAAATTACAGAATCAGTTAAAAAGTACTGCCTTGTCTTTAATGCACGGATTTCAAGCCAACCACTTGCACGTTATGTTCGCATACCCATGCCGGTAACAAAAATATTAAAATATGAATTTTGATGATTTTTCGATGTTTCGGATTAAAAAATCGCTGCTAATCCTTTAACATAACAATACCGTACCAGACACTGCACGTTGCAAACAATCCATTGATTAGTTGCTTCTAATCTCTGTTAGGTATACTCATCTCAGGTTACACAGAAACATCCGTGACCTCATGCTCTACTTTTTAACAGCCCCCATCGCTCATTTTTCTTACTTTCTGGACTATTAAAACCTAAAACATGTGATAATGACTGCAAAATAGGTCCATAATTAGCATTTCCCTCAGTTTGTTTTTGATCAGAATGATTTTAATTGAACTTTTCAACATTATTTTTCAAATATTATTCCTTGCGGCGTCGAAAAACTAACTTATATTAAGCAATTTTAACGTGTATTTCATGGGAGGATTATTTTGTGCACTCTTGAACCAAGATCAAGGGTTACGCATAGCGCAAGCCATAACGGCTATAACGTATTGCCGCAACGCGTTGTGAGAAAGTAGCATCGCGTTGCCGCAATGTCACAACGCGTTGCGGAGTCGACCAATTAGAATGATGAATTTTTGTGACGTATTTCAGAAAATGGACCCACAACGAGTTGTAAAGTATCCAGCAACGCGTTGTGGAAACTCACAACGCGTTGCAAGCCTTCACAACGCGTTGCGAAGGTCCACAAGACATAAGGGTCATAAACGTATTGCTTCAACGCGTTGCCGAAATTTCACAACGCGTTGCAACCTTCACAAGCGTTGCAACCTTCACAAGCGTTGCAACCTTCACAACGCGTTGCAAATCTTCACAACGCGTTGAGGTAATATGTTATGACCCTTATGGCCTTCACAACGTTGTGAAGTTGACAACTCGTTGTGAAGCTTGCAACGCGTTGTGAATGCTTGTGACACGTTGTGAGTTTCTACAACGCGTTGCTAGATACTTTGCAACGCGTTGTGGGTATAATTTTTTGAAATACGTTACAGAAATTTAGCATTTTGATTTGCTGACACCGCAACACCTTGTGACATTTCGGCAACGCGTTGCGACTTTCTCACAACGCGTCGCGGCAATACATTATTATACTTAGGGCTTTTGGACCATCGCAAAGCGTTGTGAAGTTCGCAACGCATTGTGAAGCTTGCAACGCGTTGTGAATGCTTGTGACACGTTGTGAGTTTCTACAACGCGTTGCTAGATACTTTGCAACGCGTTGTTGGTCTATTTTTTAAATACGTCACAGAAATTCATCATTTGTCCGACACCGCAACGCGTTGTGAAATTTTGGCAACGCGTTGCTACTTTCTCACAACGTGTTACAATACGTTATGGCCTTTATGGCTTGCGATATACGCATGCTCACGAGCAGGAGTCTGACTCAGAGATTTCCCGAGGATAGCGGCCTCAATTTTCTGACAAATCGTGTTTTTTTGCATATACATAATGCTTGTCCAAATACTAATCATTGTGTGAAGTAGCTAAGCTCAATCGTTGCCCTTCATAAAGAAAATAACATCTTTGTTTCAAAATTCCGGATCCAGAATATTTGTTATACCCTGTATCCTACGGTACTGTTATGCTATGCATAATGTTTACAGCATCAACACGAAAAATCCGATTCATCTCAAACTTTGGAATTTTGTATTTTAGGAAAGTATCTCTAGTCCTAGTCGACTATTTTTAATTTTTTTTTTTGACTCACCCTGTACTTGTGGTTATACTCGAAAAACTTCCATTTGATATTTTCTACTTGTTCTGTCTAATACCTTTATTTTGTACTATTTGTATTTATTTGTACTATTTATGAACGCGAATGTTGGGTATATCGAGCATCTTGATACAGCGTTTAGACATAGCAAATGTCATGAAAAATTACCCAAATTATAAGCATACAATCTCATAAAACATTTTTTACCTAAATTAAGTTAACTTTTAAATAATTCGTTAACAAAAATGGCACACGGTGCTTCCACATTCCGTTGATTTATTTTGTGTGTAAAAGAGAGAGTTGACCGGGGGAGAGAGACATGTATCGATTAGAGAAATTTTGGAGAACAAAACGATGAGATTGAAAAACGTGGGAGAGCACGACAGAAATACATTCTTTAGTACCGTATACGGGCTGTTGCGGCCTCATTTTGTAAAGTTCGTTGCAGCATGCCCTACCGGAAAGACATCAGCTTGAAATGTGAACACGTCACCCTTATCAAGCATGTGCAAAAGATCTTCTTTCGATTTAGGGAAGGTTAGACTAAAATTCCGTGTCTCAAATGCTGGGATGACCAATGCCTGAAATGAGTGTTGAAATGCACATCAGTATCCCGAAGAAAGATAAGAAACAAGAAAGGAAAAACAAAATGTACATTCTCTAATTTCAAAGAAAGTCTAAGAGGCTTATATTAGGGAAAAACTTTGAAAAGACTTACAATTCAAATTTAGAGCCTAATAAGTTCAAAATTTAAAGAGACACTGGCACTTTTGGAAAAAAAGTGCACCGTCAATATTTTTTTCTTCAAAATTGATTTTTTTGCTAGTTTAAAGCTTTTTATACCCTAACGTCCCTAGGAAAAAATCTGACATCACCACAAAGAACAGAGTTAAACTTATTTTCTAGATCAGGGGAATTTCCCCCTAAACATAAGGCAGGGGTCCGTGAAATGTTGCAAATTTGATTCAATATTGGTATTTTGGCAGCCATTTTGATTTTGTTTTTTTGCTCAATGTTTTAGGCAAATTATAGCCATTTTGATTTTGCGATCAACAATAAGAAAATACCATCTTCTACATTATGAATATAATCGTAAAATTACTTTTAGTCAGTATAGTGTAATAGAGCTTTCATGACGGCCCATTTTGAATTTTGTAGGTTACGGGAATCGATTTTTTTCCTTTGCCAAGCCAGATCTGGTCCTTTTATAGTAAAAGGGGTGAAATTATGTGTTTTTGTGGCGGATTTTGCGACGGAAATATGCATTTTTAGCCAAAATTGATATTTTGGCCCCCATTGTCAAAAATCAGGGTGGCCCAAAAAATTATTTTAAACGATATACGTTTATGCAACCTAAAACATCTAGTGGCTATGTGGTAGGAAACTGATTAGTTAATGACCGGCCCTGGGATGTACCTGTCTATGTATTTCGCTATTGACAAAAACGTATAATAACATTCAACGAACGCACATTAACCTTACCTTCTTCTTTCTAGAATTCCTATTTAATATGTCAATTGCGTCCCTCTGGTATTCATACATACCGTGCATTGGCAAGAAATCAATATCTGACAGGAATACATATGTGTTGTTGCTTGCTTTAGTGCCACATTGCGAAGAAAATTATACGGGTATGAGTACTGTGAAGAATAAAATGTAAATGAAATTTATATGTGCGTCCCCTATACATGTAGTTCTCGGTAGGACAAATTTTGCTTATTAACTTTACGAGGGGACCTGGGCTAGAAGTAGCCCAGATACGCTTCAGCGGTTTCATAGCTTTAGCGCAGTGAAGCTAAACTATTGCTAAAGCTAGGGAGACATAGGCAATTCTGGCTGGAACCTGCCCTTAATTTCTAGACATAGTGTCTCGCCTCTAGGCTGTTTTTCAATGAACTGTAACCCGATATCCTCTAGTCTGCCCACAAAATGGTGCTGGCTGCATGTCACAACAGGCCAATCTTTGCCCCTAAAATCCTTGGTGTGCGGGGCCCAAGAAACTGCTTAACATGGGTTCGAGTAAAGGGTTAGATACAAGAAACCTTCATCAGATGATTTGCTTGATGTCTATGTCCACACTGTTCCCTTGCCCACTACGATTATTCAATTCCAAGTACATGTTTGATTGCATTTTTCCTGCATATGCATGCATATATCTGTATGCATATGCATAGAATTTTTTTTCACTCTGCAGTTCTACTTTTTTTGGCGGGGAAGATAGCGGTGGAGAAAATATATTATTCTGGCGTGCGGGTTATCTAAATCTTTTGTTCTGGCGTGCAGGTTATCTGAAACTTTTCTTCTTGTGTGCATGGTTATCTAGATTGTAGATAACCTTGCACAGCGAAGGATTGAAAAAAATAATGATTGCGGAAAACAATAGATAACCAATATTAGCACCAGAAGTGTATATTTAGTGAAACATTGAGGTGAGCTCAGTCAATTTCATTTTAAGAGATGTCGTTAACACTACGCCCTTGGTTCTGCTATTTGTACAGGGAAATACACTTCCCGTTGGTGTAAAGAGACATACAGAGCATGATGAAAAAAGACATACAGAGCATATTCGCTGTCAAAGCAAAAACACTTGCTCGATCCCATCAAAACTAGATCTGAAGACAGTCAAGGTAGAATAATTTTTAGCCGAGTAATTTTGAAAATGTGACCTTTGACCTTTTATGACCCCTTAACGATCTTAAATGATCTCGAAAATATTTTCAGCCTGTTTAGAATGCCATGAAGATCATTTCAATTAAATTTCATCGCAATGGCACCAATGTAAATATTTTACCTTTGAACCACTCAATGACCCTTTGATGACCTCCATTGACTTGCATAGAATATTTAACGTGCATCTCTGCAAGTGGCGTCAATGTACTACCTCGCATTAAGTGACCCCTTAATAACCTATTTTTAACATGTTTAGAATGTCATGAAGATCGTTTGAAATTTCATCCCAATCGGAGCTTTATGAAAATTTGACCTTTGAAGCACTAACGAACCTGAATGACCTCCATTAACTTGTATGGAATGTTGTATAACATTTTTAATTGCATTAAATAGCCTTGCATATTGTGAAAAGATAGGCCTATTTGAAGGTATTTTAAAAACAGGCCGGAAATAACCCCACATGACCTCTCATTAAAATTTGAGATAACTTTTGTGGAAAGTCTCAGACTACATCACCTGCATGAGTCACGTTACCATGCAACACAATCATTAGGAGGAGCAAATTAAAGTTTGGGAGAAAGAAAGAAGAAAGAAAGCGTACAGAAGAAAAACACAGTTGAGGAAAGCACCTCGATTGCGCAACAAAAGTATCATCGTCGCTATATTTTGAACCCCCTGGCTAAAACAAATCTGCAAACACTTGTGAGTAAAGAAGTAAGTATGTAAAATATGGATTTATTTACTTTGACGGTACACAACTATTTTCTTTTACCCCATTTTTAAAGACCACGTGAACGCCAATGTTTTTACGAGACAAAATGAAGTTCGAGCTGTGGGCATATTTCAGGAACTGTTGAGACTCGGTTTCCGTCAGGTAGAGTGCTATGCTAATTGGACCTGTATAAGAAAGTAGAGGTCAATGTCCGTTAGTATTTTTGATATTTATATTTCGAATATATTTCTCTTTTTCATCTTTCTAAAAACCTGCTCGATTTTACAGGGCTGCTGAGCAAAAAAAATTGCCACCTCGTTATTCACGATCATTACATTATACGCCTGTAGAAATTTAGCATACGACTCGCAATAAAGCTATAACTCGCTATGATTATTAAACTGTGCACACTAAAACTCTGCACACTAAAACGGCTACATTAATTTACACTAATTTAAACCCTTTGCTTTCTTTCGATCATACAACTCTTTCGTTGAGCTGTTTTCAACATTGTAATCACACTACTTGTGCGTTAGTATGTTTGAAAATTTGCATTGACCCCTTAATGACCTTCAAAGAGCGCAAAAGTATTTGAACATGTTTAGAATGTCATAAAGATCATTTCAGTCAAATTTCAGCTTAATCGAAACATTTTTGAAAATTTGACCTTAGCAAGAAGTGTGGTTTTGCCTTGTACATATTAGTACCGTCAAGAGCACTAAAGACGATGTCAGAACTAAACTACTGGCATTTTCGCTAATATTGATTTTGACCTATTGCAATACAAATTGTACTAAGCGTCTACGAAATTATTATGAGCAAAATGAGAATGAAATGTAATTTGAGAATTTGGCCCAGGGCCAAGCTTTCTGTGCTTTGGTATAGCGCTATACAAGTGACCCAACCAAGGTTAATTATATTAAGCAGTGGCGCGCTTTTCAATATTATCTGATGATGTTGTAAAGAAGTTCGTTTGTGCTGAGCATAACACTGATGAAGGGTCCCAAGGTGGTTCATATCCATTGGTGATGTTACCATGCAACGTAATCTGTAGGAGTAGTAGCATTTTTGGTGACCTTTACGTAACCTTTGATCTCAAACAAATTGGGTCACATGCGGTCGTGTTCATTGATGTTTGTGTCCAAGTCCAGTCAAAATTGATTAAAATGTTTGGCAGAACGAGCAAATCGAAGTTTGACCGGAAGTTGACAGAAAGACAGAAAAAAAATACAGAAACAAAGCACAGTCGACTGTACAGGAAATTCCTTGTATTTCACAATATAATGTGGATTTTATTTCCCCTCAAAAACAGTATGCTCTGAGAATCTGATCATTGTATTGTTTTTCCTCTTTCGTGGAATAGTGTCGCTAAATAATTCCAGCAAACAAAGGAGTACCATGCTTACATTAGCTTTTTAAAATTTTTAGATATCTTAGAGATATATATATATATATATATATATATATTATATATATATATATTATATATATATATATATAGTAATCAAAGTGAAGATAAAACCATCCAATTTTAAAAGACTTGATTACAAATGTAATCAAGTCAAGTAAATTTATGTTGTATTATTTACCTTTCCAGTGTTTACATATGGATTTTATAATTCCTAGCCTGTCCATCGATAAATGGGATACAAACGTTACGTCGTTACCATCACCTTTCTGAAGCAAAATATATATCACACATTAGAATTAGTACTCTAAAACAATGAATGTATGTCTGTTTGCGCATCTGTCTGTCTGTCCGTCCGTCCGTCTGCCCGTGCTAACTACAGTATAGATGATGTGACCTATGACGTCACTTGTTGACATTCAGGACGCCCTCTGTTGTTTTCTGGCAGGCAAAATATTACAGTAGTTTCTGTGACAGACCACATAAAATCTGGTTATAAATTACTTGCAGAATCTTTCCTGATCTAAATTGGTCACAAAATGCAGCTGGTAGCATTAGCTTATTATGCTTGATAAGAAAGTTAGTATTATTTAATGCGAAACAAAAGTTACAGCAAAAAACAGAATTTCCCCATGCAAAGTATAGGTGCTTTTGCCTGCCAGTTTCTCTCTTACACCAACAGGGGGCGCCATAAACATAAACAAATGTCACATCATCTATATACTTGCGTGTCTTTATTTGTTGTTGTGCACATTATTTCGTCATTGCTTGTGTGCCTAATTTTCAGTCTTGTGTCTCTATATTTAAGAAAAGGAAAGTCACAAAAGTATAGTGGTATAAGACGTACTGGTGTGTATTGGAAATCCAAGAAGTACAAGTGAGTTCTATACGTCAATTGGCCTTCTTTCCTGAATTCGTAGCATGGATCATTGTTATCCAACTAAAATGACAAAAATATAATCCAGCATTAATTTCATTGCCCATATCGACAGGTACCATTTATGTACATATCTATCAATCGTCAATTATTTGCATATAATATTAATTATTACACCTCATGAATATTCATGAACAAAATGATGCCATTTCATTGGCGGATTCTTATTACGCATGCTATTTCCCTAAGGAAATAGATTGGACTATTTCCCTACAACCTCGTCCCCAGAGTCACAGTGAGGTGTAATAAAACAAATACTACATAGTTATATCGGGAACTATATAATCAGGTACTGGCTACGGGCCTATCACCCGTAGCCAGTACCTCGGGAAAATAGTGTGCCCTATTTCCCTCTAACCATGTAGTATTTGTATATTACTGTTTGGGGGTATAATTTGAAAATGAGAATGGAAAATGTCAACTTCTTTACAAGACAGGCACATCACAACTCTTCTAGTTTCCTGCCACATATCCACGAGTGCTTTTATATTGTACATTAAACTAGACTCTTTAAAAAAGGCTGGGGACGAGGTTGTCGATCGGGTCACCCACCTTTAAAAGTCAGCTAAAATGTATTTTCCGTCGTAAAATGGCATCACTCAGCATCAGCATTTCTAATTTAATTTACAAAGACATAGGTATTTGCTTTTTGAGAAGAGTTTTTATATAAAATTTCTAAATGGTCCAAGACACTTTCAGAAAGGATGTCACAAAAACATCCATGACATTCTTAAAGGGGGGGGGGGGGTGGGGGAATGGGACGGTCTGACTTTGGTTAAAAAAAAAAGTGTGCCATTTACGAAAATGAGATAATGCAATGGCTTAATTGTGTAGATTGTAATCTACAAAATGCTTCTTATTCGATCGCAATCGGACATTCGGTTCCGAGATATGGATGATCAAAGTGAAGCAGTGTATGCGAAATTTGCCAAAAACGCATAGTCTCCTATAATTTATCATGTGAGAAATTTAAATGGGTTATATTTAAGATATTTTAAAAGATATTATTTATACGCCATTTAACGCATTTATTTTGGCTAAGTCGAAGTAAATAAATACTCATATTATTTTGTCCATAATTTAAAGTAATTAAATGTACTGGGTAAGTTATTTTTTATGTATTTTATTGTTTTCTCACCCTGCGATATTTAAGAAAATTATTATAAAAATTAATTACAGGACAATGGATGCACCGATTTCGATGATTCTTTCATTAATAATTATGATAATTCAGTATAAAATGAAATTTAAAAAAAAATCCATATTTCACATCAAAAGCGCCCTCAATTTTGTCTAAATGTTTCGAGGTCTATAACTCGTTTCGTTAAAATACGCAAACAACGAAAACGAAAACGAACGTAACTAGAGAACGCTACATGCTATGCACATGAAAATTTGGCACACATATTCAGCACATATAGGGCGAGTGAACCATGAAATTGTGTTCCAAATTCAAATTACGCCATGAAATTATGTGATTGGTCGATTGCCGGTTGCCATGGCAACGGTATCAAAAATCCGGCTTCATGGTTCACTGCGTATTTATCCCCTGCACATGCCACCCAAGTTTCGTCCCAGTAGCTTTAGTTATTTAGTTACGTCCGTTCTAGTGTTTAGCCAATCAGAAGCCTTACGTGGTTACCATGGCAACCAGAGCAAAAATTACAGGAATTTTAAAATTTTGTGACATGGGCTACAACATGATGTGTAACATGTATATACCACTATTTAGGAAAATTAAGAAAAATCACTTCAAAGTTCATTGCTTCAGACTCCATACCCCTCCCTTAAAGGGATTTATTGGTATGAATCTATCGGCACATATATAATGAAATATCCCTAAATATGACGTACCAGGTGGTTTTCATGGTCATTGGAGTATTCCTTGCGAAGAAAACACCATTTTCATGCTTAACTTTCGAAGCAGTAGACGATTTAACGAAGCCGCCATGTTTATTATTTACGCTATCGTTTTGCCACAAGCCATGTTTAGTCTTCACACCAATTGAAAGATGATCGGTGGTTAGTCAAGTTCTAACCTGTATGAAAGACTATCGCGTTTACTTTGTACACTAAAACGGCTACATTTATTTACACTAATTAAACCCTTTGTTTTCTTTCGATCATACAACGCTTTCGTTGAACTGTTTTCAACATTGTAATCACACTACTTGTGCGTTAGTATGTTTGAATATTTGACCATTGACCCCTTAATGACCTTCAAAGAGCGCAAAAGTATTTGAACATGTTTAGAATGTCATAAAGATCATTTCAGTCAAATTTTAGCTTAATCGAAGCATTTTGAAAATTTGACCTTAGCAAGACCCAATTACGGTACATATTTAAAACAAAACATAGTAACGGACCCTCTGATGCAAAAAATCTCCATAGAACCCCTTCGTTTTTCCGGAGATATTTGAGATTTAGTTTCATTCGCATTCGCTATGACGGACTGATAACGTTAATCTCTCGCGCAGTACTAATTTAGATAATATTTTTCGGAGTCTGTGACACAGACTACACACTTTCCGCACCGCCGTAACTTTTCCGACGAAATCAGTAGACGATTAAACGAAGCCCAGGGTTTATATTTACCGCTATCGTTTTGCCACAAGCCATGTTTAGTCTTCACACCAATTGAAAGATGATCGGTGGTTAGTCTAGTTCTGGCCTGTATGAAAGACTATCGCGTTTACTTTTAACATTGAAATTAAAAACACAGCTTTAATTTAACGTTTTCCTTTAAAATATATAAATTATCAAAAATGACATACATTTGTGCCTAATTTTTATAAAAGGAGCCTGGGATTCTTGAGAAATATAGTTTTTAAAATAAAATTAGGAAACTCTTCTTCATACAAAGAAGCGCTACTCGGTACATTGAAAAGTACGTAGATTGCTTAACCGCGCATTAGTTGGTTTCGAACACTGATCTCTATACAATGGATTGGAAACCTGGGCTTCGTAATTGAGGCACTGACGGCCATATTGGTCATCCAAAAAGAGCCCAAGCAGGTGGTTAAGAGCCGGTCATTTATACAAAGTTTGTTCCCATTGAAATGTGGATAAGCGACATAACAGACTACAGAATCAAGCCAATTCAGCGAGCTCATTGTATATGCTCGATATGGGATGGCATGTCTCTAAAACGTGCACCCAGGATACAACTTCTGTTAAACAGGTGTCTCTGGAATCCATTCATCTAATATACAATTACTGTTGTGTAGCCAATCCATTGTATAGACATCAGTGGTTACAGTGCGACTGCGATGAAACTATAAATATTACGCGACCCCTTTTAAAAATATCCACGTTTTCATGGATTGTTAGTGTTTAGGCCAACTAAAACCTTTGTTAATCACAAAATGATATCTAAAACACCCCTCTTTACATTTTCTCAAATCACTGAGGTTTTAAAAAGTGTAGTTTTTTGCAATAAAAATTTCTAAACGAACTTCGCTCCTATCCTTTGTGAGCTCAACGAAGTTCACAAGGACGAGGCTTGTGGCAAACTTGCTGAAGTCACGTGATATATTTTCGCTGGCTTCTGTTTCGGTATTGCATGAGGCTTTGTAAATATACCAGAGGGAATAAACATGGTAGCTTCCATGATTGCTGTACAGTTGTGTACAATTGTCGGAATAAATCTGGATTTTTTTTCGCAAGGAATACGCCAATGGCCATGAAAACCATCTGGTACGTTTTATTTAGGGATATTTCATTATATATGTGCCGATAGATTCATACCAATAAATCACTTTAAGTTTTTTCTTCAAGTTAATTCCATAAAGAGGGTTGTACATATTTAGAATGCTTATCCGACTATTTGAAACCACCAAATGAAGTGAATAAGCCCAAAGCACCGTGTAATTTTAATTTTAAAATGAAAGCCAGGTTTCAGGTAGACTAGATACGAGCAACATAGTACTCTATAGGTATCACCGTAATTAGAAACATTTCATACATACAATAATCAAAAACGGATATATTATAGTGTTTACCTCTTGGTGTGGTGTGCTGTTGGTTTTATTTGTTATACCAAGTGAACAACCTAACAGTTTTCCTCGTAACAGGTTTCCATTATATTCCAAAAATGTCGTTAAGAGATTGGAGAAAGGTTCAAAGAACTTGTTCATTTTTCGATGCTTCTGTTGCAAATTCCATTGGATTACTTTGATATCTGTGTAATCCGCAATCTCTGAGTAGCATACCTATCAAAATAACATTAGAAGTGCTTGACAACACAATCATGAATGTGATGTGCTAATTAATCAAGTGTTCCAGAACCAGTGGCGTAACGGGCCTGCCCGCTCTGAGGTGGCAAATTTCCCCGTCTTGGGAAATTTTCCCTCTCAGGGGGGGTCAAAAGGCCAATTTTTCCCGGTCAGAGGTCTAAAAAAAACGCTGATTTAGCATGCTTTTTGCAATTTTTTTTCCCGGCCAAAGTCGTCAGGGGGGGGGCACTGTGCCCCCCTGCCCCCCCCCCCCCCCGCCTGTTTACGCCACTGTCAAGAACGGTTGGTTTGAACCGTGAGGAGATTCTTTCTGTTAGGGAATCGACCAAAAGATGAGGACGTCATATAAAGGTAACTATTTTCCATCAAAGACCCCCCTTTTACGGTTCGAACAATACACCCTAGGCCCCAGTACACTGTTATGCTTAGGTATTAAGGGACGTTATGGATACACACACAATAATTATATATATATATATATATATATACACAAGTTCTTTATCACAAAACTTCTGTGCAGAGTGCTCTATTCTATATCAGAAGAGCAGGAAATAATACGACAGTGTAGCGAGCCAGTGCTAACCTGTACAAACTTATGTGTATTATATATATATATATATATATATAATATATATATATATATATATATATAATATATATATATATAATATATATATATATATATTGGAACGAAGTACAGCTTAACTACTTCGCCAAGCTTTCGCTCTGTACACCAGAGCTTCCTCAAGGTTGCAATAATAGACAATTTATCTGCAGCTTTGTATCTCTTGGAGATCCTACTTTTATTTCCAAACATGTTCCGTTCGTCGCATCTTTGGGTACTATATATATATATATATATATATTATATATACTACACATTTTGTTGCCTAGGTCTTGCTTTTTCATTTAACGTCTTGCTTTTAAAAAGCGTGCAAAATGGCTGAGATAGAGCGCCTGAAATACCAAAAATACCTTAAAAACCAAAAGTTGCAGTTTTTGGCATTTTCAATTGGCATTGCAGTGTACTGCGATAGGAACACGCTGACTACAATCAATATTGCATAGGCTTTTTCGCTCATTCGGTCGGAAATCCTCTTTGTGTAAATAGTCAGGAGGCACACGTCATCCTGATGCTATTACTTCAACAGGGTTGCCAAGTTTGGTTGTTCACTTTCATGTGTTCAATTACACCACGAGGAATAACTTCCAACTTGTTGTCTAATTCTCAGTCTTTGTTTTCAACTGGTGAGGGCGCTTTTTCAAAATGGCCGCCAAATTACATTTTTTTCAAAGGATCTCTTTAAGGAAATGCCTATATGATGTTATCATTTTTTGGTGTTAAAAGTAGTCTTTGGTATTATATTTAACACTAAAAATGCTTAATGCATAAATATTAACAATATACTTTAGCCCTCGTCCAACCAAGGGGGGGGGGGTTACCCCACCTCCCCCAAAGGGATGATTCCCTGTCGCACAAAAATGCAAACGAATTTGATCTAAGGCTTTTATGTAATTGTAAGTTGATCCTTTGCGGCAATTTTAGCAAAAAAATTGAGCTATCACTTTTAGCGTCAGGGTGTCCCGTCAAAGTCGGAAGGTGGGGGGTGGTTGCCACCTTCCTATACTTTACTGTGTAAAATGCCCCAAAAGATGGTACTTATGTTACTAATCATGCTTCTGTAAACAAATACTGACAATATTTGTATTTTTCTTATTTTTAGACTAATAACATGTGTATACTTTGGCACCCATCATTGCCAAATAAATACCAATTTTATTTGAATCATAAAGTAAACTCTTAAAATACATTGATTTGTGAAGCCTTAAAAGAAGCCTTAGAAACTGTCCCCAAGCGAAGGGTGGTTTTATTTTCATTCTTCATAACGGCGAATGGTGCCCCATACTAAACCTCAGGCCACTTAACTGTTACATTCGTCCCATACCTTTCCACATGGAAACTTTAGCGGCCATCATCCCAGAACTACGCCAGGAGCGGTGGAGCGCAACACTGGACTCGATGGACGCATACCAACACATGGCCATCCATCCATCCTTCAAACAGGAAATGGTTCGGTTTTCACATCAACAGCGAGACCTTCCCGTTCAAGAGCCTGCGCTTCAGGCTATCTACGGCTCCAAGGACCTTCACAAGGATAGTCAAGGTGATTGCTGAAGCTCTGCAGTGATAAGTAATGTTCATATATGTTTCCCTCGACGACATGCTGATCACTGTCCCATCCCCAGAGGCTAGGCCCTTCGCTTTCAAATCTGGAAGACCTGCAGCCTTGTCAGCTCCCATGGACTAATCATCAATTGGAAGGAGTCAGCCCCCAACCATCCCAGACCCTGCAGTTCCTGGGCTCGGTTATAGACTTCGGCAGAGGGATGGTGTCCCGACAGCAGAGAGAACAACAGCCATCGTCCCCTGCGCACGGGACCTCCTTGCCAGGCAGAAGCTGGCAGAGGGCTCCAGCCAAACTGGTTACGGCTTCTTGGTCTTATCGGCAGCCTCACTGCAGTCCTTTCCCAATGCCCCTACGTACGAGATACATACAGCTTCATGTTCTATCCAAGTTCAGCCCCAAGAGAGACCGGATGTCGAAGGGGATCTATAGACGTCTCTCCAAAAGTCCACCATGCCCTCAGATGGTGGATGCAGCCTCACAACATTCACCGTGGGCGGTCCCGCTTTCACGTTCACCATAAGCATGTCCAAGACGGCCTGTGAAGCCACTGGGAAGGCGGCGATTGGCAGTGTCTTAGACTCCAGCCATTGCGAAGTATCACATCAACCCTCTGGAGCTGGGGGCGGTCCGCCTGGCATTTCGGCGCCTACTTCCCAAGGTCAAGGACCAGACGAGGACCCCACGCTGCAACAAACTCACGGTAGTGACTTAAGTAATCAAGCAGGGACGTACCAGCAGCCTGACTCTATGTCAACAACAATCAAGTGCTGATATGTGCCAGCGCCATAGGATCGAGCTCCAGGCAGTCAATCTCCCAGGAGCAGGCAACATTCTAGCGGGTACCCTGTCGAGAAGAGGAACAACCATCCATGGCCCGACCAAGGTCAGGGGTTTGTCGGTGGAATGGCACCTCAACCCAACAGTGCGCAAGGTGGTTTCATCAGCCTCCAGCGGCCTCTAATCGACCTTTTTTCAGCCGCCGGGAACAACCAGCTCCCGACATACTGTTCCTGGGGTCTGGGGAGCGGACCAGATAGCGTTCGCCATGGACGCAATGATGATCAGCTGGAACAGAATCTCGTCATATACATTCCCCCGAAAGTGATGATACCCAGGGTGGTGGAGAAGCTCTCGAAATCCATCGGGCGCAACATGCTTCTAATAGCCCACACTGACCCACACTAACAGATGTGGTTCCCGAAAGTACTTCCTCTTATGGTAGCGGAACCGTTTTACCTCCCGATTAGGAAAGGCATATTGATGTACTCGGACAAGACCCAAAACAAGTTCCTCTAGCCAGTGGCGGATTTAAGGAAAAAGGCCCTGTCAGCAGCTTAAGGCGGGGCCCCTTTAGCGTCAAGAAACAACGCAATATCGCACTTTAGTGCGACTAAGGTGTGTCCGAGGGGGGGGGGGTCCCGAAAGCAATATTTTAGGGGGGGCTGTCAGCAGCTGCTGACACTGCTGACTCTTAAATCCGCCAAGTGCTCTAGCGACAATTCAGGCCTTTCACCTGACTGTATTGCGAATTTCATCAGATCCTACACGGCAGCAGGCCTTTTCTGAAGAGGCTTCTGCCCTGGCAGGAAAGGTAAAAAAGGTAAGGCATCCTTCAACGAGAAAGACTTACAATGTCTGCATCAGGAAGTACCACGCATGGTGCCAATTGACAACAAAGTCAATCCTCATGGCCTCTTTGGGAAACGTAGCAAGTTCCTCACATGGGTTTTCCAGCAACAAGGGGCCAGCGTTCCGTGAGAACCTGCCGCACTGCCGCAGTTTATGTCCATCATGGCTTCTCAGGGGATCTACCGTGTCTGATTCACCTGTCCTGAATAACCCCTTGAAGAGAATGTTTCACGAGTGTCCTCCCAGGAAGTCGCTTGTCCAAGCATTGGATTTGAACAGGGCCCTGCGCTCCTAGCCGAGCCCCGCCGTTCGAACCTCCGGACCTTACCAGGAAGATGACTTTCCTAAATCATGACTATTCTATTTGTTAGAGCATTTTTTTGAAAAAGTGGTCTCTATCATTGAAAACTGCGACTGAGAATTTGACATAAAGCTGAAAACAACTCCACATGAGTATATTATTAAGGTCCACATTTGAAATGACACTCAACATATTTTCTGAAGCCTTGTTTACATGCCTGCTTTATTCTTTAGAATGTTTTTATTATTTTGGCCGCCATTTTGAAAACACGCCCTCAATTGATGAAAACAGTAATTGAGAATTTGATATTAGGTTAAAAACTACTGAATATGGGTTAATCAATAAGGTCCACATTGAAAACCAGACTTAATCAATTTTCTGAAGCACTTTAGACATGTCTATTTTATTTTTATAGCTTTTTTTACAATTTTGGCGGCCATTTCGAAAAAGCGCCCTCAATCGATAAAAATAGTCACTGAGAATAAGACAACAAGTTGAAATCAACTCCTTATGGGTTCAATAACAAGGTCCATGTAAAATATCAGACTTGGCAAAACTTCTGAAGTAGTTGACATGTACCTCCTGACTAAAATCAATACACACGTATTATTGAGTTGTACCACACGGTGACCATTGAAATATCCAAAAATTGCAACTTTTGGTTTGGGGGTCTTACGTCTTTCAGGCGTTTTATCGCAGCCATTTTGCACGTTTTTGTACAAGTGAGGTGTTAAATGAACGAGCAAGACCTAGGGAACAAAATTTTATTTTGAAAACTCTAAAAATTATCGTACTTTGACACAATATTGATCGAAAAACATGCCGAGATACTTTTTGTTCCAGCTGTATATGATCTAGATAATCAATGAGCTGGGTGGCGTTCGTGAAAATAACAGGCTTGAGCGCTTGACGGCCTTCGGCCGCTCGAGCTAAGTTAACCAAGTCAAGCGCGAAAGCTTGTTATTTTCACGAACGCCACCATAGCGAATTGATTATGCAGCATACACTTAGAGTATGAAATATAACATTTTAAAACAATTGTTTTGGTTAAAACATGCTAAAATTGGATAACGAAATATTTTGTCGCAATTTAAATTTAACATATTTGTCCTTATCACCGTCTATTGACGAGCGTTAACCAAACTCCAAATGGGTGGTATTGATTGTTCTGGCCATTAACCTTCGAGTAACTAGTGTTAAAGCTAACTTGCTAATGGGTTGATGGATCAGTGCTTTGCTAAATACGAACCAAATATAGGATTTGGATGAAAGTTATCAACCAAGCATATACAGAATAAAGACTATTAACCCTATTCATCCCTAAACATGTTTATATTGATTATCTCGTGCAGAAATTACATGGAGTTATCAGTGATTTACGCCCTAGCTTTAGTACATGTATTTTAGCCATTTGAGTGCAATTATGTTATGTATTTGCTGTTGTAAAAATAATAAATTGTGTCATGTCTATTTATGAGAAAATGTTTGATGTAAAGAGCAATCAATTTTTAAAGTTCATTTACAGGTAGCATCTCTACAGGTAGAATTTTAAAACATACCTCTTTTTCTGTACTTTCCTCTAATTTAAAATTCCATGAACATGGCATTGTGTGCACTAGGTATCGATGCTTGTTGACAACGGCATTTAATACATCCTAAATCAAAACAAAGTATAATGCCATATTAGTTTGATAGCACTACGTGTATTCTCAATTATGCATCTATAGATTTCTTCAAAAGTGGGCTCCAATTGATTATCTTGCCTCAAAGACTGCAACGAAAATATTTCGCACTGTCAAATATTTCTAAAATTCGGGGATCAATAGAAGTCAATGGCATTGACCCTGTTTGTCATTTATCTTGATAACCAAATAGAAAGAAAGTACCAACTACTTTTGTTGCAATCCCTGCGGAAAGGTTCACAATAATTGAGGTCATTCCATAACCATACGTTGTAGGTATAGTACAAACCTGAGACTAATATATAAAAGGGATATGAAATCCCCTATTCACTCTTTGTTAAATATTTACGTTCATGTGTGTCTCAGCTAGTGTATCATAACTTTGTGCTCAAACTCCATTTTTATCATGCATGTAAGTTTTCATATGTTGTATACGTATTGCTTAGTATATTTCTCATGCTGTTTTACCCATTTTTTCTCTATGTAACAAAATAATTTAAAAAATTGAGGCTATAAAATATCACTTACTCTTCCAAAATAAACGATGTGTTAAAAGTTGTCAAATTCGGAAACCTGTACACCTACTTTTTTCCTCAAACTAGTCCTACAAAACTGATGATCAAACTCCAAAAGTTGATTATTTATTTTCTTTGTCGCATCTCTGGTGCACCTTTGGCATTAAGTTTGAGAAACTATCTTTGGTTTTCCTGAAGAAAGTTGATTTCCTTTTTTGTAAAATTCAGGCCTATGCTTACCTGAACGGTGTATTTGTGTGTGATTCCTATCCTTCTATAGGTAAATTCATCCCAGGTACAAACTACAGAGTGGTCCAAAAAAGTTTACACTTTTTCGTCTGCAAATTTCTCAAAAGTTTGATGGTAAATGTGTTCGCTAAATTTGTTCATTGACCTTCATAGAAGACAAACCAACTGAGTAACAAGTATAGAGAGACATTCGTATATTTACACTGTTCAGGATTAAAATTAACAAGCGATTAATCTTGGATTGAATGTCTAAAGACGATTTTTAACCCAGTACACCCTCCTCAATTTCAACCTCCTACCTCTCTAAATGGGAAGATCGCTTGGATCAAATGACCAAAATACGAAATACGTTAATGAGTTTTATAATCATGATTCGGAGAAAAAGTAGGCCTATGTTATTTTAGTGGGCACTGCATGTTATATTCTTGATGTGAATTTTTCACAGAATCCCACTATACACAATACATTCTGGGAGACGTGGTGATATACATGAATAATTTAGGCACAAATTGCAGGATATTTTCCGCCTAATAGACGCAACGACTTTTCGTAATCGTGTGACATGCTTTAGTCAACACTCATTGTACGTCATCTACAAGCTCCCACATCTACGTAAACAAACACAAAATCATTTCTTAGAAGATAAGAGTAATTGACTAACCTGATCATTAAATGACATTAGCAGCTTGATTTGTTCGTTTTCTGTGACTTCCTTCCATAAATGCAACCAGTTAAGATAACGTAACTTCTTCAAATTAAGCAACATCACTCCTGTTTTGAATGCAGTTTCCTTGGACAATGTATTAAAAGACAATACTTAGAACTAAAAGATAATGAGGTGCATGTAGTTCTTGTAAACAAATTACCTTAACTTGAATGGGCTGTGTCTGTCACAGGCCGTTTTGGTATCTTACAGCTTTGGTATGTGTGTTTGTATTCAATGTAATCAATCTCAGTGATCTCTCTTTATGCATTGAACACAAAGTGAAGACCTGAGCGCAAGAAGTACTTAAGTCCATATTTGATGTTTTGAGTTACAGTGCTTCAAAATTTTAAAATATAGTAGTAATTTAATGGAAAGAGATATACAATTTAAATTTAGCATGGTTATAGGAAACATAACTTGGGGTGATATGGGGAGGGAAAAAGTGTGTTGCGGGCAACTGATTACGAGATAAATCAATATATCGATTTTGGACTTAAGTACTTTTTGCGCTCAAATTGGAGTAATGCACAGTTTTGATGGCTAAGAAACATCACAGATTTCTCCAAATTCCTAAAAAACTAAACAATCTCTAACCTTTTCTTACATGAGTGACTATAACTTGGGGAAGTGTGATGCGGGCAATTGATTACATGATAAATCAATAAAATCGATTTTGGACTTACGTACTTAAGTAATGGACTGTTTCATTGCTAAAACGTCAAATATTTTATAGGATACAATTTTTTTTCAAAATTACCGTATTTTTATCTTGACACCCTGTTATCTGTCTTAACTCATTAGATAATCACCATTGAGTTGCGCGTTGCTATGTATATCACTGTTGCTATGGGTGGACTTAAGTACTTTTTGCCCTCAAATTGGTGTTATTGCAAAAATAGACCACCCCCTAAAAGTGTGTAACATTATTTTTGTAAATACGAAATCATAATTACTATATTTTATGACCCCAAAGGAACTCAAAACGAGTGATAACTCAGTTTGGCCAAATGTGGAGTTAAATACTTTTTGCGCCCAGGTCTTCAAGTGCAACCGTGCAATACCCAAACGGCTAGATACCACACGGTCTGAAACGCGGTTTAAAATAAATTGTGGATAAACTAATCCACCCGTACAACTTATAGATTCAATAAAAAGAACACTACATCACCGGCGAAAAACATATATTTAGTCTAGATTATATGGGTTCCCATGCACCCCCTTAAAACTAAATTCCAGCATGATTTTGAGTAAACTACGCCATCTTCTTCAAGAATTCCGATGTTACCAAAATAAAATATTGTCCCAAGGGGTCCGTTTGGAAGTAACCTTGTATTAAGAGGGATTACCCGTACAAAGTGGTTGAATTTAGTTGAAAAGTATCGCAAATGATCCGTCTAATAATCAGGAATTAGAAAATATATATTTTGGCATATATGTGATGTTCAGTTACAGAGATATCGGTGAAAATGTGATAAAGGTAATTGAACTTTTTTTATTTTTCACAGTGTAAAATAAATCAGATGTGCTTTACGAAATTAAAATAATTTTATGGTTTAATGCATGCATCAAGATCAAGGCCAGTAACAATCGATGCACATCTGTTTGTTTTGATTCACTCTGTACAACGAATTCTACCACCTAATTAAACATCGTAGATAGTACAAACTATACTTTTCTGGATTGCTCATGCTCTTACCAACAACTTAAAGCAATAGTGGCACATTTTTTGAAGAGCGCCCCCAATTTTCAAAAGTTGACACAGTTACGTTGGTAATTGTCTAGTAAACTATATCTGCGAACGAGAATGCTAAGAAATGCGTATTTATCATAAAATAAGCGATTTTGTAATTAGAATTGGGATCCTATATTGGACTTAACGGCAGAGCTGGAAATGCTATGTTTATGTCCGTCCATGATGAAATAGTGCCACCTCGAGAAGATAACCTCTAACTTGACATGCCTGAACCAATAAAACAACTAATGGATGAGCGTAGACACGTACATGGTGCTATTTCCCGGCTATTTCACATTGGAAGGCCGTTTCCAGTAGCCGTTGAATTATTATCGGGATCCCCGATAATAATTATTCTAATTACAAAATTCCTTCGTTTGTGACACAGACATTTTCGAGCTTTACCATTCACAGGTATAGTTTACTAGCCAGTTACCCATGCAACCGTGTAAAAATCTCAATTTTTTTTTCAAAAATTGGGGGCGCTCTTCAAAAAAATGTGCTAATATTACTTTAACACCACATTTGTCATGATCTATGCGCTTTGAAAGTTTGGCCCTCTACAATGACCAATCAAAGTTCAATGATCTTTTTAGCATTGTCATCACATTTTAACATCGCAAATATGTCAAAGTATCTATTTTCTGATTCTTTATGATGAGACGAATCATTTTAAGTATTTTTTAAAGGTGCGTGTTCCGATCGTCTTTGTGATTTTTCTCATTGTCGTCCTGAAATTTGAGCCCTCAAATCCATTTCATTCTCAAGATATAAACAAAAAACCGCCGTTTTAGTGGTTAACCATCAATATTAGCACAGTATTGAATAAGGCTTTGAAACATGCATTATTGCGTCTCCCATCTAAACCGCAAGTTTGTTTCCCGCGGTAAATAATGGGGGTGTATGTGCAAGTGCCAGGCTCTCATATCAAGTAGAGAACACAATACACATAAATTGGAACAAGCACCTTTAAATAAATCGAACCACTTTATATGAGGGCCATTCTTCGGTCACGTTTGTGACCTAAAAACGGTAAATTTGGATTTTCAACCCAATGCTGTTTTGCTAATATAACTAATCTGTAATTACCTTTGGTATAATGAATAACCTTTTCCAAACCTAACCAAAAATAATGTTTACACTTTCGCCAGATTAGTTATTTTGTCATGAGGGGCAAATAAAGTTCGGTCACGTTTGTGACCTCAGACAAAAAGGGATTTTTAGAATTCAAACTTCAACTGTAAAATTCTGTGATTATTTAAGTACTCACATTCTTATATTTATTTCAGAAAGACATTGGTACTTTGTCATTACAACAATGTTGACAATTCAAAGTAACAAGCAAACTTTACTTGGTAATTAACAAATTTATTTCACTAAGTACGGTCACGTGTGTGACATTTTCATTGACTTACAACACAAAATTAGTGACCATTGTTAATGTGCACCAAAAATGAAGTTGTAATAAAATATTGAGTTTTTCCATATTCTCAACTATTTGAAACACTTTTATTACAATGTCATCATTAATAACTTGCAAAGAGCAATGCTACTCCTAGTATGCAGATTTCCTGTGTTGAAACAGTGCAAGTCTGCTAAATTTGGCAACTTCACCCCAAACTTTCAAAAGACACATGGAAATCAAGTTTAAGCCAGTCTTTATTAAAATTAATTGTTGTTTTCATGTTTAAATTGTTCTTCAATATGACCAGAAACAAATACTAAAATGGTGAGTGCCGGTCACGTGTGTGACAGTAATTAGCACATCAATAACTTTTGAAAGAACAAAGAGCTAAACCATTTATTTTGTATAACGGAAGGGACATATAAACTGGCTTTTGACATGAAATATGAACATTACTGAGACTGTGCGTTTTCTAGTAATAAAAACTTCTTTGTCTTTTTGGTCACGTGTGTTGTGAACCATACCAAAGTCAATTAAAATTCTTTCTGTTAATTACTTGTTTATTTCCTATGACATTTGTAATTTGCCAACATAATTTTGAAAAATGAATGAAGTAGTCAATGCAATACTTAAGGCAGTATATTTCCACCAAAAAATGAATAGCCTATTCAATATAAAACTAAAGAAGAAGACGCAAATGTTTGTAATAAATCTCACTTTTTTATCGGAAATATTACACACGTTCATTTATGCAAAGGAGCCTGGCGGTTGTTGAGTTGAGTTGAACATATTGTTTAAAAAATATTCATGCACGAAACTTGGAAGGAGGTTAAAGGTGCTGTTCCGATTTATGTGTATTGTGTTCTCTCTTGATGAGAGCCTGCCACTTGCACATACACCCCATCAAGTTACAGGGGAAACAAACTTGCGGTTTTGATGGTAGACGTCATAATGCATGTTGCAAAACACTATTCAATACTGTGCATATATTGATGGGTAACCACTAAAACCACTAAGGCTTGTGACCTTGATAGGAAAGCTGGCGTCTCACCTCAAACAGACTCAGAACGACGTTGGTCGTATACCCAAAGAAACTTCCTTCACAAGATAGCGTAGAACTTGCCACCACACTCGATTGTGGAGAGCCACAAACCATAGCCACATCAGAGATGACTGAGGTCTACAAGTCCACGAGAGGAATTCCAGGCCTGATCAACCCTGGATGATGAAACTATCAGCTGGGTAGGGCTAAAGACTGGTCTTCCACTGTGATTTTGGACCTTGCACGCACGAATGAACAAACGAACGAACTAAACGACGGTTTTTTGTTTATATTCTTGGGACTGAAATGGGATTGAGGGCTCAATTTTCAGGACGAGAATTAGAAAAATACCGCCTTTATCTATATCAGGAATATCAACACTACTTCCGGGCTGTAAATCAGGGGGTACCAACGATTGATCGGTGATCGGAACACGCACCTTTAATGTGATAATTGTAAAGAAATTTGCATAAGAATACACTAATTGTCAAAAAGGTTTTCTTTTTTGAGAGAAAGAATGGCCCTGACTGATCTCTTTGATGGCTGCAGAACGAACCCCTGGGACAATTTGATATTTTTGGTAACATTAAAATTCTAAGGAGCTGTTCCCCCCCAATAGGAGGGTAAAAATTATGTTTAGAATTTAGTTTTAAGGGCGGTGCATGGGAAACATGTATCTACAGACTATTTAGTGCGTGAGCATCCTGGCTGTGAAAAGGACTGATGGCTATTAAAGAACACATTAAAAAGGATTTTCACTGAAAATATTGAAAACATTTCTTGAGAGTCTCAGTCACCAATGAGGATGAAAAAGTCGTTGCAATTTTTTTTAAATGTCTTCTAAAAAACAATACCACGAATAACCTTTGCGATTTATGCAATTCAGGGTATAGTTAATCCGCCGTGCATTTAAATGGGGATCGGAGGGGGGGGGGGGGGGGGGGGATTGAAAAGGACTGTAGCCCAGTCTACACCTAACCGTGGGGATGATTCTGTTAAACAAATTAAAGCTAATAAGCTTCCATCTATAGATAGCACAAATCCCTTTTGGAATCTTGTAAACCACAAATAAGATTATTGACTCATTAATTTGAGATGATGTATCATAAGAGTAACGTTTGATAGTATGCCCCATCCACAGTAAAGGCTCGTTTCGCTTGTCAAGTTGGGCATGTTCTATAGATTCACTATCCTAAATAGCAAAGGTGTGATAAGAGTTGCGACCAAGAAATTCTCAATGGGTTAAGGCACGTGTGTGAATATAAAATAGGCGGTTTATCAAAATGGTTGGCGAACGATCTTGACCCCCTTCTTTTGACCTTCCATAATCACTTCCTAGCCCCTCAGATTTACCTTAACCCATGGCAATAACTATTGTATCGTCCTGTAGAAAGATACATATAGCGCGGCTCCTGTATAGAATTCACTCAAAACAACAATTACCACGAATGCGGATTCAATTGTTCAACGAGTCCAATGGATTGTTCGTCTGTGAAGTCCGAGAAACATCTCCAAAGTTCTCCTATGTCAGTGTTGAATTTATATCTGTGTCTAAAATAATAGTCTGTTAAATAGAGTATAAATCTTTGATAATTAAAACAAAAACAACCAACAAACAAATGTGGAAAACAGGGGCCATCTATCATAATTGAAATGATTTTAAAATCCAGCTAAATCACCCTAATTAACAAATATTATTTAAAACAATGAAACAGTGAACGAATGAACCAAACGTTTACGTCCGTTTTTAAATTGAAATGTTTTTGAAAGAACATGTTTTGCAATCCGACTCCCGAAATTAACACATATGATTTGAGAAAGCTACCAAAATAGTTCGGAAAGATGCGTTTTTTTATTTTTGATTGAATTTCATCTTACTGATTGCCTTAAAGGTGCGTGTTCAGATCGTATTCGGCCTTTTGGGACCTCCCCCTGATTTCCCGGAAGTAGTACGAATTTTGTATCAGGATATAACAAGGCCGTTAGTTTTCTCATGGTGGTCCTGAAACCCCCGGAAAATGGGACCTTAAAATCTTTAATTCCCAAGATAAAACAAAAAGCAATAGATCACGCCGTATTATGGTAACCATCATATTAGCACAGTATTGCGTAGAGCTTTGCACATATGCATTATTGCTTCTTACCATCAAAACCGCAAGTTGTTTCCCACGGTATGATGGGGGAGTATGTGCAAGTGTCAGGCTCTTTATATCAAGTAGAGACAGCGCCCAATGACAGTTAAATTCATGATAGTTGACCACAAGAATACTTTTCAAAGGGATCATCTAGCTTATATTAACTTTTGGGAACACAATCGATTAAGGGCATTGTGATTTCGCACCTTCTTGTTTTTTCCATTGATCACCTAGAATTCTGCAGAAAAGGATTATCTCAACTTTGAGTTGATTGATCTGCGGTGTGTTGTTATGAGCAATTTGCTTGTTCCCACGGTGCAGCGGCTACTGTGCTGTAATTTCGGAAAATACGAAATTGCAATTTCTGACAGATGCGACCAGAATTGTCGTCAGATGGGCCCACCACCGTGGATTTACGGTCCGATAATACAAATCTCAATTTTTTTTAGGTAAGTCGGGGGACGAGGTGGATCACGAAATGCTCCTTTAAGTAAATAGGCCAAAGCGAGGTAATTGTGGTGAAAATCTATATTTTTTCTGATTAAATGATTGTAATCATTACTTTCTCATTATGTTTCCTATTTAAACATTGCTTGTAAAACCTTATGATAATTATGTTACATCTTCTGAAACAAATAAGCGTGTGTTATTTCTATTTCAAAACACTTGGGTTGTCTAAGTTCGTGTTTAAGTCGTCCACTTTCACACGTCTGAATCGTTTACTCATTAAGCTATTCTACAGATAAATCGAGTGCAAAGTAGGACATATTTATCACATAATAATCGAACCATAGTACTGTCCGTAACATTTTTCATGCTATAATTTGATTTTGTTGCTGTTTGGGTTTCATAGCTTCCTAGGGTGTTAGGATGACGGGATCCAATTTTCAGACCCTGTGTCTCTTTCGGCAGAGGTATCGTTGTGTTGTTTTGGACCAATAGTTACACGAGTAGAGGCTATACAGGTTCAAGGTAACCCTGGTAAATGCTGGTATTGTTTGACTATTTTGAAAAAAATCGGATATTAGCGGGGTAGTTAAATTATGAAAATGTTACACCGGATGACCTTGAACCTTTTCCCCCTATAACTATTAAACTGAAACCAAAGATAGGGGAGACAATAACGTTTTAATCCTTGGTATATGGCCCGAAATATGCGTTATAGATTCTATAGATTTTCAGTACAAATTATGCCCCGTACCCCACGTTGCTCTCTGCAAATGCGTTTTTCTATGATTATATATATTATTCTAGACTTTTGAGATGTTATTTCTATCATCATTTCTAAGTATAACAAACACCAAAATATTTTGATGGTCAAACGCCATGATTTATTTAAATTTCTGGCGCTCTTTCTGTGCTATGCGTACGTTCGTAACAAAACGCCGTAACGGTTTATGGGCCTATAGCAAATGCTAGGGGGAATGTTTTCGGGGCTAGTAGCGGCACCGACCTCTTTTTCTGGGGGGCAACCTTTGGGGGGGGGGGAAAGTGAAATTTTTTTTTTTTAATTTCAAAATTTTGGAAAATTTTTAAACATATTTTGGCCCCAATCGGTAATTTTCCCCAAAAATTTGTTGATTTTGGGGTCCCACCAAATTGCGAATTTTGCCAAAAGTCTCTGTCATTTTTCTTTCGGCGGGGAAGGGTGGAACTAGTGGGGGGGGGGGGGGGGGCAGGGGGGGGCAACAACCAGACAAAATGTTAAGGGGGGGGGGAATGACCACTTGACCCCCCCCCCCCCACCCCCACGTGGCGATCGCCACTGATGCGGGGACAGCCCCCCCTTCGAGCTTTCTCGAACAAAGGCAAGTACGATGGAACCACTTGCATGTTCAGAAAACATCAGGGGAAACAAAATGATAATAATTAATTCCAAATAAAAAAATTAAAATAACCACAAGCAAAATTTTAAAAAAAAAGAAAAAAAAAAAATATATAAACCAAACAGAGCAAACAAAAACCAAAAAACAAAGTCAACGTGTGAAATATTACAATTAAAATATTCAAAAACAAAACAAAGTCCCGGAAAAAATTCAAAATAAAAAATTGGGTACCTGCATGTTCCGAAAAAATGCAGGCAACAATAACGCAGCAGCAGACGGCAGCGCGCAGCGCATTGTTTCATGTTTGTGGCAAGAGGCGATGTATGTAAAACGGAACCACTTATAAACCACGAATAATTTTTGCCTATTAGGCGATCAACAAAATATACAAAGCTTTCGTCGCTTACCTTATCTAAATCAGACAAAATTTTAGGGAGTAGAAGTTTTATCAATCCAAGCATTCCCGAGGACGTTTCCCTTGATATCCAAAACAAGTCACTCTGAAAGAGATGTAGTGCTGATTTGAGAACCGTTTATGTTCTGGTCTTATTACTGTGTTGAATTGCTTGAGTGACCTTCCATAATTTAAGGGTTACATTAGGGTGGGTTTGAGTGCATCCATGTAAGTGAAATCCGGCTTTGGATTTTAAAAACTCGGCTAGGCTTTGGATTAACCTTGTTTATCGGCCGAAATCCCATTTTTTAATCAAAAAATCAGGTGTAAAACATTTCTTATCGTAGTTGAAGAAGCGAGTTTATCGATTCGAAAAGCTAGGTGTTTGTAAACCTGGTCTATTGGCAGAGAAACTTGTGTATTATACCTACCTGGCACATACTTTTCACAAAGAAAAACAATCTTCCTCATTAGCCTGGCTTTTGGGATCGAAGCAAAGCAAAATTTTTGAAAACTTACTTTCTCGCTCAAGAAACCTTTTTTTCAAACCTTTCCTACCAAAATTAATAAACATTGTGTGACGGAAATGTGAATGTAATGTACATTATTTTTAGCCTACCAAGTAAGTTCTGGTGCAATGTTTGACGTTGAATTATAAATTGCTGTGATCATTAAAGGTTTTAAATTATATATATTTATGTAATCTGAATTTTATTTGTTGCTCCGGTGAAGTGTTCAATAAGCTTTTTAAAATTTTGCTATGGTATTTTCCGGTATATATAGCTGTAATTTGATTTGTATGCAGTGCTAAATTTATTTTGATTGTAATAATATACAATGTAAATCTTAAATGTACTATAATTTTGTAATGTTCTAAAATTTTATACAGTCATTAATTTAATCTGAAATCACAAATTATAATTTATAAATAAAAACAAACAAAGTAAGCGTTTCAAAAATCCACGCCATCGAATTGAGAATCCTGTTTTACCAACACAAAAACATAACAACGACAACACAAACAACAACAGTCCGTTTTTTTTATTACGTGATATTGTTTCAAATATATGAAGATCTTGGGTCAGCGTTTCAGATTTGCAATTCAGTATTGGTAAAGGCACATTTACATTTTATAGCTCTATCTTGTTACTCTGGCAAAAGAGGTGTCACCAAGGAAATGAACTTATGCTCATGTGCGGTGCCGAAGTCCAAGTGCAATATATTAACAGTGCGAAGTAAAAATTGCATGGAGCATAATTAGATGTGTGCCTCCAACCGCTCCTCCTAAATGCTACGATAGATGTTTTAGCTCGAGGACCTGGCCGGGGGCGTTCCAAAACAAGATGTTCGTGGAAGAAGGAGAGTATTTGTATATCGGATCCTGCGGGATAATTTTGGGATTTCTTGATGACCTAGTACGCTTGGCACATATGAGTGAGGGTAATGGGGCTGGATGCTAGCAAATAGCCGGTGGTGTATCTGTACATCAAGAAGAGACTTGCCGTTTGCCTGCGTGGTTCAAAGAGTCCCATTGGAGGTTTCTATCATTTTGGAGACACTCTCTTTGCGGCTGTAATGCTAAACTAAACACGAACCGGGCTGCACGGCGCTAGATGATTCATTTGAAATGTTTTCTTGGGGTGGTAAGGGTTCCAGCGGGCTGCAGTACCTCAAAGATGAGGACGAACACAGGGTGACGTATTTGTTGCGTATGTTCCGGGAACAGCAATCTAGGGCTTGCGACTTATGAGGCCACGCATCCTGTAAGCCATGTCGATGTGAGTTTGTCAAGCCATCACTGTTGAGGGTCCGACCAAGCTAGGGGTGGTCTGCGACCTGGTGGCGGGAGCCTTGATGGTATCCGAAGCAAGGGTAAGGGTGTGGCATTATCCGTGTGAACTTCATGTGCCATCGTGTTATGACCACTGATGTAGGGTGTCAATATCCTTCTGGAGAGCTAAGGTATCGTCGATGGAAGATATCGGGCGGTAAATGAGACAATCGTTAGCGAATTTATGTTATGCCAGTGCGTTAGTCAGGGATGAAAGAGGAGGAACACAATAAGGGCCAAGTACGTCCCTGTATGACCCCTGATAGTACCGGAGACCACTCTGATGAAGCACCATCTACTACCACACGCTATGAGCGTTTTGTTAAGAAATTCTCATAAAAGCCTAGACATGCAAGGTCTAAAATTTCCGTTTGATTTTTTCACGAATTGATAAAAGTTATATGTTGACTTATCCGTAATCACTTGTACTTTTATCATTATTTCTTGAGGAGATAGTGTTGAACGTTCACCTTTTGCTGAGAAATCCAGAAGTAAAATTGTATTTATTCAACATAACTGCTGCCATGAGGAATCTATTGCCAATTAGAAGGTCTTTTTTACACAATGTTAGTGTCGGAGGGGAAGGAGGAATAAAAAATGAGTTTTAGCACCAGGGAGCCATAGTCCGGGCTCATTAATGATAACGGAAAGCGTGATACTAATGTTTCTAGAACGAGTCAAACTGATCCGAGTGCCCTTAACGGTCACCGTGAGGTGGACTGTGATCATTGACAAGTTACAATGACACAAATACCGTTGTACGCGCGAAATACCGGGTTAATTTTATGGGCTTCTGGGACCCCCCCCCCCCCCCCCCATCCAGTAAGTTTCTTATACGTCCATATTTAAAACCAACTAGATACGTTACCACCTTATATGATTCTGCGACGTATAAACTCACTTTAACTGTGGAAAATAGAAGAAGTGCCAAACGCTTAATTACAAGATAGCTATAGAACTAGCTATGCAGAAGGAAATCTAAATAGTTTAAAGAAGTGAATATCATTTATTGAATATCGCTTTCACAACCATTCTCTTCTTTGAATGTGCAGCAAATTTCTCAAATTCTTAATCAAACACCCAAAGTTTTTAAATTTGTGAAGAGATTCAACTTGTGTCCTTTAACTCGATACTCGGGAGCTGTTATGGGGACTAGTATGAGTATAAATGCTGGAAGGCAAGCTAGGTTTTGCCACACGCCGGTCTGGTGGTGATGAAGTCAAATGATTATGACGATTCCTGATGGCAGCGTAAAATAGGTTATCGTCAGGAAAAAGATCTATACAAATGATATAAATTGTATATACAAATAATAACAATATTAATAATATTACCTTAGAATAACACTTAGGAGAAATTTGAATGATCATTAGGCTATAATGACATCTTATTATTATGTAGATTAATTAATATTCTAATCCTTTGTTAGTTTAGTGGATTATTATTTAATTGCATAAATAATATTCATATCCGTTGACAGAATAAGCGACCCAAACCAAGGATAACGTTAAGGGGGAAACGAAATTTCCCCCTAAAGTATTAATTAGTGCTAAGAAAGGCATATCCCCTTAACCCCCACACATCAGCTATACGATTGTAATAATAATAATAATTGATCAACTAGCGGTCCCCGGGGTCGCGATCAAACCCCCAAATGGGTTTCGCGATCACCGGGCTTGAATGACCACACGGATGGACCCTGTTAGTGACCTTAAAAATTTTCGGCATCAAACATCGCCCCCAACAAGCTTCCATCGCCCATACACCAACGTACCCCATTTGACATCCCTGTAACATTGAATGACCCTGATGAACTTTGATCCACTAACCAATACAAACTCGGTCTTTGGACCGGTCAAAGGGGCACACAACTCCACCAAGTTTCAGGAACGTGCGACCTTCGGTTTTCCGAGAAAGTAGACGCGGTCAGACCGAACAGACACACAGACAGAACACCGGTATTAATATATAGATGATTGATTGATAATGATTTTTGGTTTCGGTTGTAATTAAAGCGGCACCAGGGCACCCCAGTCATTTACGTGGTCGTCTTGGCACACAGCCCCGCCAATTGTTGAATCACGGTCAGAAAGTTAATTTGAGCCTACTGCGACCTTGCCAAATCTTCACTGCGCTAGGAAGTTATCAACAACATATAACCATGGTATCAAAAATATTACGCATGGGTTGTGTTTTATATAAAAATTCTCGAGGGAGGGGCGGGTGGTAACACCCCTTGGTACAGTGTTACAAAAAAAGGCTTGGTTAAGACGAGGTTAAGGTAACAAAGCAGTCAACCCGCACGAAAAATTATGCATGCAAATTACACAACACTACATTTGCCATTTTTTACAGGAAGAAAACAGAGAAATTAGGCAATGGGTACTAACCTTATTTTGGAAAACACGACTCACTTGCTTAAAGAATTGTTATTTTAAACAATTAAAGACCTTCGTTTGCAAGACTCTGACCTCTCCTAGCAATTAGTCCAAATATGGAAGTCGACAGCGCCATCATTTTCCACTTTACGGCCGACTTTTGCCAACCGATATATAGGACTGGTTTATTTGATGTTAAACAATTTGGAAAACAGTTAACTATATCGGATATGTTGACGTTGAGAAGTGTACTGGGACTTTCCTTTGTTTAACTTCTTATACGTGAATATTTTTTTCTCTCAAGACCGAGTTATTAATTACCTTCAGGTAGAGGCCCGGTCTTACCAGGGTTTCCCGAATTAGTTCCCCATGTCATTCAGAGCGAAGGTGATTTGAAAATGCAAAGGGGTTCTATGTCGATGTTTCTTTTAGAACAAAGGGACTTGAGAGGGTGACTAACTTATGTATACCATGATGCCCAGCACAAACAATCGATACATGAATGTCTACAGACAAAAGATATAAAGACAGCCAAAAAACTTAAATATGTGTTTTACTTGTAAAGGCGAGTGCTCGATCTCGAAAACCTCGATTCACACTTAACTCATTAAAGTGAGAATTATAGTATCAAAAGAAAGTTCTTATTTTTTCATTAATCCAGTGACTTTAAGGCCCAGGAAATTTTCATTTTGAGTTATGGGCAAATACATCGCGGTCCTTGGATCACTAGTGTCGTCTGATGTGCGGTTGTGAATGATAGGAACCTCAACTGCCTTGACCTGATATGTGACCTTTGACCTCATAAACAAATGAGATTTTCTTGTAAACATCCATAACTCAAGCGTGGTTCCAAATTGACTTTTACAAACTGGCCCCAAACTTTGACTTTGGTATGGATATTACAGGTAAATGTTAAAGAAACAGACAACAAACCAGACATCAACATCATCTCTTAAAAGACAACAAGAGTGGGCAAAGTGATCTATGTGTCTTCCCGCCTTATAGGCTGACTCAGATTCTAGATTGAGGCGCCCTCAATTTTCAAACCAACCGTGTATGTTTGCATGCACAAGCTTGACCATTCTACTAACACGTGTGAAGTAGCTTAGCTCAAATTGAAAGTCCTTCATATAGAAAAATTACATCTTTGTTATAAAATTCCGGATCCGGAAAATTTTGAATACACAGTGAGCCCATGGCAAAATGATATAATATACATAAATGTTAATGCATTAAAAACGAAAACATCCAATTCATCTCATTATTATTTTGAGAATCTTCCGTCCTTCCTATATATTACTTATACCAAACTGGAAAAACCAATAAAAACAAACCATGCTCAATACATTTCTTATCTATCGAAACTTGGTGCCCAAATACTTCCAAAAACTTTGGACACCGAACAGAACGCATTCTAATGCAGTTTACGTTTGTGCAACCTGTTAACGAGACAGTATTTAAGCCGCATGCGCAAACGAACCCACTAGTATAAACCCGTGTTGGTATTCGTCATTAGCCCGCCATGTTCGTCGAATAATACGGCATATACTGTTAAACTGAGGGCCACAATGATTTAGGCTAATTATGTTCCCCGGAAGTAGCTAGCGTGTGCATGATCCGGTCATGTCAGGTATTTGTTCATCGATCATGTCAAGGACGGTTGTTTTTATTTACCTAGTGTGATGGGATTATAATTGATTCTTTGCTGGTGGAAGTAGATTGCCGGGAGATTGCAACGATAAATGAAGGAGTTATTAAAGGTGTGGATAGTGCCAACAATGAGAGAGTACCACTGTTGGAGTAAAGATTTTCATGTCAGTTGAAGGTAATCACTTGATCCAGTATAGTACAGTAGCATGGTGAGGCATGGTACATACTGTAGACCAAAGGAAGCAAATCGCGGAAATCTTGAAGTTGAAACATTTTTTTGGTGACGCCGCCACGACGACGGATATAAATAACCAAACTGGATCTCTATAAAACATCAGATTGGCGGATAAATCGTCATCTGAAGAGGTATAGACAGGGCATTTTTTATTTTTGACAGATCCAATACTTTCCAAGGCATGAACTGGCCAAGCTAAAGTTGATGAGTATGGGACACAAGATTCTCAAAACAAATAAGAAAAATGGATTCTTGTGTTCGTCCAATACACAAATTTCGCTATGAGTTGAGAAAAATTATTGGGCTGACCAATAAATAGGGTATTTGACTTAAAGAATCCAATTTTATACCAACTTTGGAGTTGAGCATTGTAGTCAGTTGACTATTTTTAGTTTAGAAATAAAAAATATGTTTCGAAAATCTCTGAGTCAGCCTCTTAAGGCCAGCGAAAAAATACGTCTCCAAATATTGGTCGACCAAAGTCACCACAAGTCTGGGGGCTGGCGGTATATCCAAACGGCTGTTGGACCGAATTAATGGAACATTGAATCGGACGGTTTTGAGTGATCATGGTGAGTGTTCTATGCAGGAGACGAAAAAGCTCACGAAAATGGGCCCCATGATCAGATCAACCTACCTTTAACTAAATAGCAAACAACGATCTTTGAACTCATTTATGAAAATGTTATTTCACGCATATCTCTCTCTTCAAAGTATTTTTTTGACAAAGAGCAAGGTAGATCTTGTATGAAATATCAGTAAAATATACATTAGTATTTGCTTGGTCATTCGTGAGAGCTGGGTTTGCAGACGTAAAATTCAACACTGGATAAATGCGGGACTTTGAAGTATGGTTAAACCTTGGCTCACCTTTATGAAAACGACGGTCATGGAATAAACCACACACAAAAAAAGTGAAAGACCGTAATGCTCGTCAAGAGATCCGTGTGGTTCAGACCTGTGAAACTTTGAGAGTCATTCACTCAAAATGTTCCGGACGATTGATATGTTCTTGCCATATACCATATTAAAAACCCTTTATGGAAAAGTTTCGGAAAAATGTGTCAATTTTGTTTTAGGTTACCATGGTACCACGTAGGGTCCCTGATTGGAAAGTTGTGATATGAAAATTCGATTTTACTACAGGTTTGTTTTAAGAAAGGCAATTGATCAAATCAAGAGGGAGGCGAGAGAGAGAGAGAGAGAGAGGAGAGGGAGAGAGACAGAGAAAGATAAAACACGCACAAAGCCTAAGCAAGAGAACGGATCCAGTTTGAAATAAAATTTGATACTATTTTGGGGAAGTTTAAAAAATTCATATCGGATTAATAGGTATCACATTTTAACCACAGATCATAGTGGAATACCGCTTACCTCACACATTGATACCTGTGTAGTTCCTGTTATCATTGCAGCTGACATGGGCTTCAGGTGCACATGTGGTCACTTTTGTGAGCCTGCGAATTTTCGATTGTTTGCCTGGAGCCCGTGGGCAATAAACTCTAAATTATGACAATGAACAAAATTATGGTACGCAGACTGAAAAGGTAAACAGGGGGGACTGTAGTGAAAAGGTGTGCGCTTCCGGATAAATCTGATTTTTGCACAAAAGTTACTTGATAATTGATATCCATAAAATTAATGGAAACACTCGCAACCCCCCTTAAGGACCCCGATTGGGTTCCAAGGGCTCTATCAGGGGGTCAACATTTAAAACGTTTCCGATTGTGTTTGACAAAACACAGCATGATGTTCTGTCTGTTACAAGGATCCCAACAGGATAGGACACTCTAGAGCTTTTAGTTCCGGGGTTATGGTGTAAAAAGGGTGCAATATAGATGTGGTTGTGTACATGGGTAAAAAGTTAACGTGCTTTGATTCAGGTAAAGAGTGGTACAATGTTTCCATAAGTTAGAGGAGGAAATAATGAATAGTTGCCTTATCTGTTTTGCCTTAGTTTTCACGTTATCAACAAAATAGTGGCACAGCAGGTCAATTACAAAGGGCGAATATACTTCGGATTCAGTTCGAGATCCGTCGTATTTCTCAATTGTATAAAGAATGTTCATGCTCTCTTTGTCCATTAAAGCAAATCTCTGACCAGAGTCAAGAAGCTAGTTAGTAAACTGGATCGCGAGAAGGAATTCAAACGCAATTTCTATGGTGCATATAGTCAGGACTTAACCATAGCTATAAAATATGTGGTGCTGGTGAAGCAAATCATACTGGTGGCGGTGGGGGTGAAAAATACACCAAACAGGGAAGAAAGTTTTCAAACAGGTGTCAAAAGTTCACAAAATAAATGAAAGTATTGGAACACACACAGGCGACTCTATCAAACCCAAGATAAGTCAATTATAGCCAAAGTGAAAATGACTTAGTCACTCAGAAATTCTGATCTTGTGGGATGATAATTAAAGTCAAAACCCTTATAGTTCAGGGCAAATCTGAGATGTTAAATGTTCAGAATCAGGCTTCAAATGGAAGCAAATTTAATTATTTATTGCGAGTTACCTAAGGGGGTTCTCCAGTTTGGTTAAATGCGTCAACCGACCATCCTACCCTCGCAAACCTAAATAGATGGCGTCAACGTTCTATTTTTTAAGACAAAATGCCCCGTTGTTGTGGTAAAGACCACACACTCAATCAATTCTTAACGGCTGCCAGGTTATGCTGAACGCAGGGTCGCCGGTGGTTATCATTGCTGACATGATTCGTCTTGTCCTTCCTGCAATTTGTTCCAAAAGTTGTGATGTAAGGATGGGCCAAAGGTATTTCGTGAATCTTCACTGAACGAACATCCATGGCAAACAAGTAACCAATCCCTCCGCAATTCTTCCATCTTCCCAGCGTCCTGATTTAGTGCTATATTGGCCTAATCTCAACAAGATCACCCTTAATGAACTCCGGTTCCTTTTGACCTAATATTGAGAGTGGGCACCTGCAAGGAAGATCAGACAAATATGCCACAGCTCGTTAGTGATTATAAAGACCGGGTTCTTCATGTGGAATTCATTGCCCTTGAAAATGGTAAGCAGAGGATATATATCCCTGAAAACTTGAATGAAGCAAAATCTCAAGACTGGTTTTTTTAAATGTCCAAAACCACAACTTTCCTTCAAAAATGTGCGTGATAAAGTGGCAGAATCGTTTCTGTGACACCTCTTTTAGTCTCTTTTGTTTCAAAGTTTGAACCAACGTGAGTTGGAACCGGGCCTTTAAGATTTAATCTGCCTGCTATTAATTAATGGTCTGTGTAATCTTTTATCCACGCTACTGAATTGCAATCATTTTTCGATTCCTTGCCAAGGAACCCGCTGGTCGGGTATCCCGCGTCTAGGGTCACAAAAACTGCGGGCGTTTTAATGTCAATTTGTTTGTTGTTTTTATATGTATTTTTACTGTTGTATTTAATATACAGCTGCTGATTTAATAAATATCTCAATGAAGCAGCCCCCGCCTAGAGAAATTGCGGGGTCGGGGGACATGGAGGTACGAAGGTATGAATTTGTATGAGAACAACAAAATATTATCTGAATATATTATTTATTTTTAAATATTTATTTAATTTGCTTTTGAAATGCTTAGGCGTATCTGGATCGCAAGATTTTTTTTTAAACCCATATTATCGTTGGTTAATTTTAATCCGGGGCTCCATATACGACAAACGGAAATAAAATATATATAAATGCGTGAATTTAATGTTTGCGTGAAGAGTCAACTGATCTAGACCCCATTCGTTAACCCTTGTCGGGGACCTATTTGTCCGGCGTAGTATTAAAAATTATTCAATACGACGGCGAATACGAAATTAAGGGGGGGGGGGGGGGGGTTATCCCGAGCTTAGGGAAAATTGTTTTTCCCACTGCAAAAAGTGAGATATTGTAACTGCCATATATGCGGTAAAGTACGTAGCTTGAAATACTTTTTATTTGACTAAAAATCCCACTCTCGGTTTCAGAAAGTACAACTGATCAAAGTACGGAGGCGACAAAAACTTGGCGAAAAGCATTTTGTCATTTACTTTGCCACCGCCGGCCAACAACACCCCGCTGTGCATGGATTACCCCAGCATCAGTTCACGCACATACTGCCATTTGCAAACACGGAACGTTAGTTCTAATTTCCCAAGAAAAATCAAAATGGTTCCATTTTATATACCACCTGAAACCGTTAGTACAGAAACAAATTTCACAGACGCCTACTAAAGTCTGTTGAAGAGACCTATTGGAACAATGACAGTCATAACAATAACCAGCGGGAATTGTCGGCTGCTGTGGATATTTGCATGTTTATAGTTTCCAAACCATGATAATTAACAATTTTTTTCAAAAAAGAATTATAGGCTGTGGGTTCAATAATTGCATTGTTAAATAAAATGATAAAGATTAAATATAGCTCACGTTTAACATACTGCGATACATTTCCTATGTATTTCTTTATTTCCTCACCCCTTCTATAATTTAACTAAATTAACTTACAAAATTAATAACAAGTAATTAATGCCATCTGATTTCCCCAACTTTATTAAACAATATGATAATGACACCACCACATAAAAATTGCAAACTAATTACATAATAACGTCTAAAAATAGCGCCCTCCACGTAGCCCAACTTTAAAGCCTATATCTCAGTTTGCGGAAAAAAGGCGGCAAAATAAAAGCATTTTTCAAACACACTTAACGAGTAAACGAAACAGGTATAGGAATGAAATTGGCACAGATGTTAAGAAGACGAGTTCGCTAGAAGACCATGTCGCCGATTGGGGGAAGTTCCACTGCGTGGTGAAGGATTCCGTAAAAAGTGCGTAGTGCGGCTCCGTTGTCATGGCAAACCAATTAAAATCCGAGAACATGGTGTGCCCTCGATTTCCCAGCCGAACATTCTCCCTACCCCCATTAATGTACTCAACCGGTTTAGAGTTTACGTTTGTTCAAAAATTTAAGCCAATCACAACAGGCCGAGCATGGTTATCCATGGGCAACAAAGGTGGAAAATTAATACCAATTTTGAAAGGTCAGGTCAAGGCCTACATCATGGTATATTAGATGTATCGGTACATTTTAAAATGTCTGAAATTTACTCTCGAAAATTTCCCCAGAAAAAGTCGGGATAACCCTCCCCCCCTAAAATCCTTTTTAGAGTCGGCAGGTAGCATAATTTTTGCTTCATTCCTAGGTACTCTATAAAATGTGTCAATTTATTTTACAACGGGTAGCCATGCTGTAGGACAAAATAGCCACAATCCATGAGCATAATTCATCCACCTGTTATTGGAATTCCAGAGATCCTCATATTCACAGGTGCTCATTATACTCGTGACGCATAAACCCCGCAGCCGCGCGCCAACGTGGCTGTGAAGCTGCTAACCTAATCACGGGATCCTTCTGTCATTCCAGTCCACTGTAAGGGTATTTAGCCGGCTGACTATGTTTTTCAGTTTGTAGACTTATGGCCCATCTTTTTCACATTCATACGGGGACAATGTGAATATTAATATTAAAGACATCATACAGATGTTGAATCTTTAAAAATGAATTTTATTATGGGAATAACAGCCACTTTTTGGAAAAAATAAAGATTGATGAACGTCACGCATTGATTGGTTTAATTATGTGTGCTCGGGGGGCCCCATGCAGTTTAAAAATGACGTACGTATCCTACATTGGAAAAAAACAACCGATTATCGTCATCGTAACGTCGGTTTTTGAATCTGTAGGTAAAAGGTAAATTTTTGTACTGTTTAGACCCACCCCCATTTAAAATAAATAAACAAACGGTGTCTTTTGGAAAAAAATAAAGCACTTTGGGCAGAGGGTCATAATGTACAGACCTTGATTTAAATAGTCCGTATTTATAGATATCTGGTCGCCCCCCGAAAAGCACCCTGATATCTGTACTGCCACGTGACCTGTACCTGAACTTGACACCAAACATTCATCTCGTTTACCGTTTATAACTACATACGGCAAAGCAGCAGCATCTTTATCTCTGTTTTGTCACATGGGGTTGCGAATCGCTCAAGATGTGAGACGATACTGTGGTTCCGTAGGAGGGTAGGACACGATCTGCTCGATTGGGCATTAGGGATTTCAAAACGGTAATTGGTGAAACTGCTCTACATTCATTTACTATGGCAGGGTCGGTCCCAGTGACGTTAAAAAATCATCTCTTAACCTTTGTTCAAAAGATCTCTTAGTATATTCATGATAAATTAAGAAAAAAATATGATTCCGACGTCATCATGCTTCTGTAATTAACTTGTGCAACTCAAAACTCCAGAACTTCCCCTGCAAAAGTAATCTCTATTCAACATAAAGACCCTTGAATTGAACATACGCGCCATGGCTCAGAGCTATGCGCTCTGTGCCATGCGCACCGATAAACTCTAATATCAACACAGCCCCCTATTATAATTTTATACTATATACACCCCAAAACCTTGCACTCCTGAGTATTTCATCGTAGGGCAAAGGGAGATTTTATGTTAGGTCCTCCAGCGTGACGTCGTTTGCTTAGGGTGTTTAAATGAATAGCATGTTTTGGCTGACCAGTCAATCAGGAGTTCACGCCACATGCGTATTTTCTTGTACACGAGAAGACCATAAATCGCGTGACCTCAATAGCTGGTCGAGCACACTCTGGAAAATGTCCTGATTGAGGTCCCCAAATACCTGAATTCAATTCATAAAATAAATGTAATTATTGTGTGGAATGTCCACTACATATACTAAGTTGGGCTACATATGATGTGAAAGGGTATTTGGGGAGTTTTACAAAACAACGATTAAAAGGCGACTAAGGTAATGTTTGAAAAGCGTGGTCCTCTCTGAAGTTATATAAATCCCAACAAATTTTAAAGCATCCCAAAACATTAATTGAATTGTGTTCTGCACAATTTCTGTGTACATATTACTCTATCTGTTTTAAGAAAGCTAAGACCACGGAAAATGTATAGCCTTACATTTACTGGTATCACGGAATTGAATTCCCGTATGCTTATAACGTGGGCCTGATTTCCATCGATTTGAACTTCAGATGTGTGCGGGGAATGTGGACAATCCAAGGTTCGTTTTGCCCTATTGGTCTTTGTGAATCCCATGTAAAAGAGAACCCTGTCCAACATTTTCACTGTGAACAATAGTACTTGGTGACCTCCAGACTAACTGGCTGATAGATTGTGATGCATAGACCAGATACCCAAATGTATACCAAAGTTCCGTCGTCTGATAAAAAGAAGAAAAACTGTGTTAAACGTAGATATAGTCGCGGAGCCACAGTCTGGGCTCCATAGAAGATAACGTGATAAAGCGTGAAACTACGTTGCGGTGAAGAGTTCGATCAAAGGGAAGAAACACTCGGTGTAAAAGTAGATATAGTGCGTCGGGAGCCAATCATCGTCCTGGGCTCCATAAGATGACAACTAATTAAATCAAGTGCCCGTTTCTAACTAGCTTCTTCTAGGCGACCCATGAGTACGGCGGACTATAAAACTTCTTCTAGGGGGTGGTGATAATTCAAAAAAATTGAAACCCACAGCTCAAAATATGGAGACAATCTAATTAACTGATAAAAAATAAATTTGACTGAATCAGACTATTCTAACCCCCCCCCCTACATACTGCTGACAGTTTTTTTTGAATAAGTTTTCCAATTCGGAAGCCTTGCAATGGTGAGGATGCTTTTGAATTACCATTAGAAAATAAGTATTCTTTTTAAGTATCACACATGCTATCATCACATAGATTTCAGATTTTTATTCCTGATTTCCAAATTGTTGTTTTAGTTCTACTAACCACAATTCGCATTTTTATTAAAGGGGATGGCCCACCGAATTTAAGTCTATCAGTTTTTCATCCTGCGATATAATGCCTTCACCCCAAAACCCCATCTGACAGATTTTTGCGCCGATATTTCAACCCGTTTTGATGTGCGAGCTAAAAACGGTGATTTTTGCAATCCCCATAGAGTACTGTGTAAAATTATTATTGGTCGACCAAAAAGGGGCAATTTTTTTCGGCTCTAACTCCAAACCAAACATCCTTTAGCTCTAAGAAGTTCACATGGTAACTGAAAAAAATCGTAGCTTTCTTGGCTATCAAGATTTTGGACCGATCCGGTAAAATCTGGGTCCTGGGGACGAGCTATAGCGATAGGGCCATGGCCTTAAATTCCAGCCAGTTGTGACTGTTATAATTATTTCACACCATGGTACATGTCTTATTAGCGTGTTTGGTGGAATGTTGTTTTTTAAATTAGGCTAATCACAATTGCAATCCTTTTCAAGAATTACAATGGAGCTGCCATGTATGCAGTATGAAAGTATTCCAGATAAGAAAATAATGCCATATTTTAGCTTTGCTGTCTTAAGTATTTTAGAAAAATATCTCTCACCTAAAATTGTACACAAACGGATACCGGCTACCTAGCATGCCGAGACTGCGCAGGCTCTAGGTTAACATAAGTAACTTTGTTTCTCTTTATCCACAAGTATTGGTCATGGCTTTTGTTTGTCATGATTTAATTCACTAGGTGTGCTGGATCCGGCCGCGTTATCCCTGATACGGACGCTCCTACATGGCCCGCTATTATTTGAGGCTGGGCGGATTGGGAACAGTCAGGGGTTTGCACCCTACCTATCGACACTGACTGCGATGTACAATTGTCCAGTTGTGACCTCTCTGTACACTGGACCGACGGCTTAACGTCCCCTCCGAAGGACTGCATGCTTTCATGATTCCATGTGCCCCAATTTCAAGTGAACCATGGAGGATATCGGTATTCTGTATTTATCATAGCTGGTAGACAGATCAAATCTAGAATTGGAAGTACCCGAATAAATCCCAGCAAGTGCATCGACCCCACCGGGATTCGAACCGGGAATTTTGATGGTAAAATTTGCGCCAGAGGCAATCACCCTACCGCTAGCCACGCTCTCCCACTAAATACTTACATCAACACTGAATTAAATCCATGCATAGTGGCATCTGCATTGGCCGTTGTACCTGTTTAAATACAGCAATCAATTGATCAATACTACTTAAGCTTCTTAGAATACAATGCATACACTAGGTTCACACAACATTTATATCATCAAATCGAGGTCTGCAGATAATGATATAATTAGACAGACCTACGCTGTCTTTACACTGCTTTTTATAGTAAAGCAAAGTAATAACAATTACAAATTCAATCCAGAGATTTTAATTGATGTTTTTTTGTCAATCAATGGGAGCTTTAAATTAGTGAATATTGGGACAAGAACCAATGCCTGTAAATTATGACCCCTGAATGGTTTCACACAGAGCTCACACACACCGTACTCACTGTACTCACTGCAACTATTCAAGTGAAAAGCACAAGACTAATTATAAATTTACGTCTTCTTTATCAGGTTTTTTATAAAACTATTTTAGTGGAACATCTTTAGGGGCTAAATGTACAACGGGTGTCCTTGAGTTGCCGCCTTTTTCTTTTTTCCCGTCTGTGGGTTGTTTTCCTGTTCGGGGTGTCCTCCCTCTTTTGGGCTGTGGTCCCCTCCCTCTCCTTGCCTTTTGTGCATAACACACCCCCTACTATACCGGTGTCACAACATGGCGAGTCTAGTGATGCATTCCTACCTAATGTATTCTCCATTTAGTCCAGTCATTTAATGATTTTGACCAAACAATTGCAAAAGGAAACAATTTTGGTGTTTCATATAATGTGAAGTTGTCCAAAAAAAATAAAACTTAAAGTTTCAAGACCAAATTCCAACCTATGGAACTGTTGAAATAGGTGGGAAACGTTTGTACAGATGGTAAAAAATTTGAAATTGTTCGAATTGTTTTTAAATGACCTACCAATTTATGGCTACTCCTAAGTTTTGAAAAGAGGCATAGTTGTGCTGTGAGTTGTAGAATAAGTACAATAGGCACATAACAGGCTCAAGGTCATGCATGGGGTAAAATTCATACAATTGTCCGATTTTGATCGGACTGGTTTATCAATTTTAATAATTGTCCCACTTGATAAGTAAATGTACATAGATTCGTTTGTTTGAACGTTCTAGATAAGAATTACAGGGCTATGACGCGTTGCCTCCCAATAGACCCCTGTAGCACCCAGTCACATGTTGCGTTCCAATTACTAATGAATATCATATATGGTGTAAACCGTTTTTTTTTGTCTCCTGTACCATTAGACGAACTATTTGACACCAATTTTTAAAACGAACCAGATAATCGTCGTGGATTGCTCTCAGTTTGAAATCAAATCCGATAATAGTTCGGTCAATATTTAAAGACATCGGTGAATTTACCTTTCCTATTCTTCATGAGGGATTTGTCACTTTCTTTCCTTCACATTTGAATTTTGTGTTTTATTATGTTGATTTTACATAATAAACAAGTCTGTGCAACGTGAAAAGATTATCCAGTTTTGTCAATTTTTACATTTGTTACAACTAAACCAAATTTATTACTTTAGGGGGATATAGTGCCTTAATCCTCGTCTTGCCAAATGGAAGGGGTTACCACTCCCCAGGTGACCTTCTTTCCTTCCGGTGTGCTCAAAAACATAAAACTTTCGTAAAAACTTCCCAGCTTGTTTTCACATCCTTTTCCGTCCATTTTGGCGAAACAAATGTGAAGGGCCAGTTAGTCGCAGGTCACCCAAAAACTATTGTTCACACTAAAAATTGTTGGGCAGGGTCATTTTACATGGGCTTCCACAAATACCACAGGCAAACGCCTTGCCATTTCCCCTTCCCTGCCACAAACTTCTGCATTTTTAAAATCGATGGAAACCAGGCCCACGTTATAAGCATACGGGAATTCAATTCCGTGACGCCAGATCAGGTTATACATTTTTCCCCGTGGTCCTTCGCTTTCTTAACAGAGATAGATTAATACTTAAGCTTCCTTAGAAAGACACAATGCCAATTCACTAGGTGCACACAATCATTTATATCAATTAAATCTATGAATAATGAGATAATGACATACATACCAGCTGTAATTTACACCGCTTTTTATAGTAAAGCAAAGTATAACAATTACAATTATCCAGAGACTTAATTGAGTTTTGTTGTCAAATATTTGGAGCTTTAAATTAGTGAATATGGGACAAAAAACATGCTGTAATTAGGACCCTGAAGTGGTTTCACACAGAGCTCACCGTACTCCCTGTGTCACCCCCCCCCCCCCCCCCCCCCTGCAACTATTCAAGTGAAAAGCACAAGGATAATAATAATTACAGTCTTCTTTTCAGGGTTTAACTATTTTGTGGGGTTTAAAATTAAGAATAAAACATTGACTTCAAAATTTGTTAAAACTTTTTATTTTTTTAAAGGTAGGTTGTTTATGTACGCGGTGGTCTCATCGTTTGGGCTGGAGGGTAAAATCCATACTTGCCATTTTGTGTGCCAATAAACACACCCCCCTACTTATACCGGTGTCACGAACTGGCGAGTCCTAGTGATGCAGTGTCCTACCTATGTATTCTCCATTTAGTCCAGGCCTTTTTATGATTGACCCAAAACAAATTGCAAAAGAAAACAATTTTGTTGTTGTAAGTAATGTGACGTGTCCAAAAAAATAAACTGAAAGATACCAAAATCAACCTAGTGGAACATGTTGAAATAGGGGGGAAAACTTTGTACAGAGGGTTAAAAAATTTGATTGTTCGAATTGTTTAAATGACCTAACAATTTATTGGGCCTACTCCTAAGGTTTGAAAAAGGCCATAGTTGCGTGTGAGTTGTAGAATAAGTAAAATAGGCACAAAAGGTAAGGTCATCAGGGGTTTGTTAAATTCATACAATGGTCCGATTTTGATCGGACTGGTTATCAATTTTTAATTGGTCCCACGTGATAGTAAATGGAAATAGATTCTTTGTTTCAACGTTATATATAAGAATTACAGTGCTATGACTCGTGGAGCCCTCCCATAGACCGAGAACCCAGTCACATGTTGCGTTCCAATTATCTTAATGAATATCATAGATGGTTGAACCAAGGTTTTTTTTTGGCCTTCCTGTGTGACCATAGACGACACAATGTGACACCATTTGTTATACAAGAAAAGATATAGTCGGGGATTGCTTTTCAGTGATCCAATCGATAATAGTTCGGTCAATATTTAGACAATCGGTGAAAGTTACCTGTATATATACTTCATGAGGGATTTGTCACGTTTAGTCACATTTTAATTTTTTGTGTTTTAATTATGTTACTTTGACAATACAGTCTGTGCAACGTGAAAAAGGACATATCCAGTTTGTAGATTTTACATTGGTACAAATAAACAAATTTATTCACTTTTAGGGGGATATAGTGCAATTAATCCCCGTCTTGCCAAAGGGAAGGGGGTACCACCCCCAGGTGACCTTTCATCGGGCCAAACCTTAAAAACTTTCGAAAAAAATCTTCCACCATACTTGTTTTCACATCCTTTCCGGTCATTTGGCGAAAACAAATGTGAAGGCCAGTAGTAGCAGGTCACCAAACTAGTGTCACACTTTCTACAATTGTGGGACAGGGTCATTTACATGGGGCTTTCACAAAACAACAGGCAAACGACCTTGCCATTGTCCACATGTCCCTGCAAACGTCTGCAGTTTATTTTAAAAATCGATGGAACTAGGCCCACGTTATAGCATTTGAGAATTTCAATTCCATGATTTCCAGTATAAAGGTTATACATTTTCGTGGGTATCGCTTTCTTAAAAGAGATAGAGTAACACGTACGCAGATTTTTGTATACACAATTCAATTAAGATTGGGATGGCTTTAATGATTTGGTGGGATTTCTATTAACTTCAGGAGACCACGTTTTTCAAATTTGTAGCTTGTAAGTCGTTGGTTTTAAACCCCAAACACCCTTTAACGTCATATTAAACCAACTTAGGTATGTAGTTGACATCTCAACAAGAATACATGATTTATAATGAATTCAGGTATTTTGGACCTCAAATAAGGACATTCCCAGAGCGTTTTCGACCAGTATGAGGTCACAGCGATTGCATTGTCTTCTCGTGTACCAGGAAATAAAGGGCATGTTGGCGTGACTCCTGTTGAATGAAGCAGCACTGTCACGGGAGTTAGCTATAACGCCCGTCAAAAGTAGATTGATAGGAGAGTGGTGCCGACAAGAATTGCAATTGTTAAATATGTGCACAGTATGGCTCTAAAATTATTATTTATATAAAAATAGTCCTTTTTCGATCACTTGGGGGCCAAAACGAACATGAAAATCCCCCGTATTCCATACCCTTTTTGGGGGAAATTCCTTTTTGCATTTATTACACTTTGGAAATGAAACCATTTGCAACTTGCGACGTTGCGCATACTACGGATGATTTACTTATGTTGGAACAATAGAAAACGGAGGACCAAGGCTATCCACTGGCTACCAACATCGTAAGCAATGTGTGCGTCATAATAGTGAATTTCCGGGGGGTAGTTACCACCCCCACCATTTGTAAACGTATTTACAAAAAAGAGGTTGGTAAGCAACATTGTCATAAGTTTTGATTTTCTTTAGGCTTAAATGTCTATAACTTGGACTTATTTAGTTCTGCTAGGGAGGTGTGGAATTATGTAGGGGTCCCAGGGAACGAGAGGCAAGCGAGAGGTTAACACGGGGATCGGAAAGCCAAGGAATCAGCCACACCCATGTTCTAAAACCTAGGCGTGAAAGCTAAACGTCACACCGCTATACGGAAGACCAATACACGAACAAAGAATAACTAAGGAAGCATTTTTCCAGTCTGCAGACATTTATTTTATTTTAGCATGAACGTTAGTTGATCTAACACTTCCCTGGACCAGTGGGAGGTATGATTAATACCCTTGGAAAATTGATAGCTGCTTGTGCATAATTAAAAGCTAATAATTAAAGAAAAGAGAAAAAAACTAAAATAATCTTTTTTATTTTTTTACCTTTTTTTCGGAAGTACAGACCCTTCAACACGAACATTTCTGTGTACATTCC
>JAMKCH010037341.1:0-14734 GCA_023653785.1 Ophioderma brevispina | reverse complement strand
CAGGCATTGTAAAAAACCAAAACCACCACAATTCGTAGACTGTGAATAAGCTTGCCTTGCTATTGGAGGCTGAATCCTCAGCATCAGGAACTGCCACGAAAAATCATTGGATAGCAGTTGTAAATAGCCAAGACAGCAGCAGGCAACAACCCGTAATTATTGACAGGCACCAGCTAAATCTACCAAAACAGAGTGGTAAAACCACCAAAGCGTCTTGACCTAATAAGACAATATCGGGCTGAAAGTGATATGTGACACTTTAACTGTAATGCAGTCAGGCACTTGCGAGGTATCATGCCGGGTTGGATGACGGGTCTTTCGTGAAGTAATTTCTTAATCCAATTTGGACCCCGGATTCCGATGGACAACGGTAAATTTTCAATGTCGGTGTGTCTGTCCGATAATATCAACCTATATATTTATATAGATATACAGTGTGAGTCAAAAAAAAAACCCTACATTCAGAATAGCATAATTAAATAGTTAAGAATTGTCTTTGCTCAATGTTTGCTATCGTTATAAAGAAGGATAAAAAGAGGCTTCAGAAACGTTTATTTGGTGTCATTTGGGATTTGGAGAAGAAGTATGCTATTTTGCTGAAGGACTTAAAAATCCTGTTTGGCCGATTTGGAGCCAAAAAGATGCATCGTTTAAAAAGAGTAAAATGGTTCGTCAGCAAGCGATTTGCGTACAAAAATTTAACACCAAATTAGTATTAATTAAACATAGAAGGTGGGAGAGTAATCGAAGGATTATAAAAATAATATCCCAGAGATTACAAAAGAAATTCTAAGTGAAAAAAATGCTCAATTCTCAAATAAGGAAAGTCAAGTTAGCTGGTGTAATACCACGGTTAGTTTTACTTTGGTTTCAGCTAGGATTTCGCGGTTTTAACCTACAAAGAAACTTGGGAGCAAAGTGAACACATAGAAGGTTTTGTATTCCGCTTTAAAAAAACAGCACTTGCGATATGAAGTTTAAGTTTTACTGCCAATTTATTTACAGAAAATTCAGCTTTAAGTTCTTCTTGCAATTTAGGGACGCTGAGTATACTGTATTTGTGCAAATATTACATTAGGTGTTAAAACAAAAATCTCTGAGCGTGTCATTATGTTCATCGACTGAGGAAATTTGGATATGAGTGATTTTCAATACTGGGGCTTCTTTATTATTGAATGGTAATTTAATTTTTTGAAGATATTTTACTTATAATTAGTTACACAATAGACATTTTTTCAAACTGATATGTTTTTTTGTCGAGAAGAAATCCGATAAGATCGGAAATGCAGTGTGAATTGTCTTTGCTGTAAGTTTATGGTATACGTCGGCTGTCAGTCTCTTCAGATGTATGGCTAAAACGGCCAAACAATTTTTTAGGTATCTCCGCACTTTCTGAACCCAAAGGTCCCAAAGACACCAAATAAAAATCTTCTTCTGATAGCCTGTTTATTCTGGTAACAATCAAAGAAAACATTGAATGAAGCAAAAATCAGTTTAACCTTTGAAGAGAAAAAAATCTTCCTGAATGTAGGGTTTGTATTGACTAACATGTAATACCTCAATCTCAGTCTTCACCTTCACATTCAAGCCACCCACCGTCATGTAAGAACGCAAATCCTTACTCTCAACTGTTACGTGCCAAACGCATAATGTTCCGACAGCCACAGAATTTGTTATATCAGAACAAATTGGACGCGAACTTCTTCACAGCCCGCCAGTATCCTCCCAATATCACCCAAGCTGCTAATGACAGAAGACAGCAAAGTCAGCAGAACCACGCACGGGCCCTCAGCCTTTCTGACCCAGCCGTCTGATCGTACCCACGGGTATTACCATCCACCCTTCAATCCCTCCCATCCGCCGCAGCATTATCTGGAGGAACTTCAAATCCCTCATGGAGGATTCCAGTACAAAGGAAATTTTCCACAAAATCCATTCAGCGACAAAACGATCGCAATCTTGCCATCACTGGTTCGTGCTTCCACCCCAAACCATTTTGCAAACTGACACGTCCCGAACTTACCATGTAAGCGTAAACGTGCAGACACTTGTAAATATGTGACGAATGACACTCAACGTTCATATTGACGGTCCGAAATGATCTTTTTAGTCCCAAGTCCGCTCACAGCTTTCATTTAATGTTATTTATGCTATCCAATGTCAGAAATGTCAACTTTTGTATATAGGTGAAGCTCAGCGTCGTCTCGCAGATCGGACCACCGAACACCTTCGGTCCATCAAACAATTTCATTGGTTTTCCAGTGGCAAAAATTTCAACCCTCCTTCATCCTGTAGTATTAATGATTTTAGTGTGATTGGCGTTGTTCTTTCTTTGCAATGGAGCCACTCGGAACGTCTGGAAGCAACATCGTCTTATTTTTCAAGACTGGCACTTTAAAAATCCAGTGTGGTCTGAACACAAATTGACTTATTTGACAGATATATTTTTTTTCTTTTCATTGCCATTTTTTTCAGCATTTGAAGATTATGCTCTCACTCTGTGCTTCAAAGTAGCCTTATCCCAAACCTCTCATGTCATCTCTTTAACCTCTGGAATTGCTAGGTATTCTCACCTTACCACTAAGCACTTGTTTACTGTTCAATCGGGCATCAACTGCTTTACTCTTTTTTTTTTTGTTATCAATGTCCCCTTTATCATGAGGCTGGTTACTGTTGTTTCCATGTTCCTTTTATGTTATGATTTTTTTTGGTTGCTTTCTTGCCTGGTATATTTTAGCTCATTGCATCTTGTACCACACTTGAAAAGGGTGTATGCCCCGAAACGTTGTGATAAGCATAACCCAATTTTCAATATCCGCACTGTATATCAACCAAACTGTTTCTTACGACCTATTGCTACCACAGTGCCACGCAGTACCACGACCTACTTGCTCATTGCTCCAATATTCCACTGCGACCCGTTCATCCACGATGCCTGCAATTGAAGAGATTGAAAATTCATGACTTTCGTCATCAAGTAAAATCTAACATAAAGGAATATCCGACTCAAGTGAAACCGCAATCCTATCTTTGGCAATGGCCACCTTTGGAAAAACTCGTTTTAAGCAGACATATTTTACATATTCTCAGTGTCTGTTTACGCCGGAAAGTGATTCCAAATGGCTTCCATCTTGGATTTCCATCCTAACGTCACCATTGAACATGGTTCCACCGGGATATATCTAAAAAGTCTGGATAACTGTTCGCGTAAGTTTGATGCGCTCATCTATTCATACCATGCTTAAAAGGAGCAATATTTCTACCACATGATGCAAACCATCACAAGTCTGATTTGGTCCTTCAGCTCAGTAATCCCACTCTCCTGTCAGACACAGTATCCATGACCTAATCCAAGTTTATATCCGCACATGGGTACCACTAAGGACACTAAAGTCGGACGTCTCTGCTTGACAAACAGCCAATGAAAGAATCTGGACTCATGTGATAAGACAGTTGTCACCATTCCACCGGACTTGAATTTATCCGGTGATGAAACGCTCTGTTCTCAGCCAAAGGGTTAAATTCGTCCCTCTGGAGAGATCCTTTGATAATTCACTGTGCGTCGTGACGTGGATACCTTTCTCAGGCGATTGAGATTGAAGGGCACACTTCAGGATGCCGCAAACACAAGACCTCTATCCGCAGATCCTTTTGACTTCCGGCAAAGAAAGACTCAATTGACCCCCAAACAGGTGAAAATACATTCTTGGACAAAGTCTTGAAACACTACTCGCAAAGAACTGGAGCCACATTTCAAACCAAAACCCATCAATCTCATAACCTACCAAGGGGAACGATCACCCTACTAATCCTTAATAGAGAGACATGATCTGATCCTAAAACCTGCTGACAAGGGCGGTTCAATCGTGGTTTGGAGAAAGGACTTATACATATCGAGCAGAACGTCAGCTGTCCTGACAGAGACACGCAATATTTCTTGAAGTCTTCATGACCCACAAAACCAACCAGCAGGAAATATCAAAGATCATATAGGACCTCATACGTACCAAAGACTTACCAGCTAATGCCACCTCTCTGAATTCAGCCATGTCCCAAGGACTTCAAATTTCTATATGCTTCCCAAAAGACACAAAGAGAACTCACCCGGTCGCCTGATTGTTTCGTGCTCATAGTTGTCCCACTGTGATCATATCTCAATTCATGGACTCGGTTCTTTCACGCCTTGTTTAAGGACCGTCCAATCGTTCGTTCGGATACACCTCATTTCCTACGCTCATCAAGGACCTTCAATGTTCCTACAACCTTAACCGTAATCCACTTCTTTCACCATGGATGTCACCAAGCTTATATAATACGTCTACCCTCATGACGGCCGCTCTTCAAGCACTCACAACATTTTCTTGATAACGCAGTGACTGTACCTTTTCCACCACCACTCTCCTTCGCTTAACCGAACTGGTTTTACATTCCAGTTTAATATGGCAAGGTTTTTATTGGCAGTCCATGGCGTACCCATGGGAACTGTCTGGGTCCCATATAGCTTCTTTGTTTTTGTTATTTGGAATAAATGATTTCTCTCCATTTTGACTCTAACCCTTCCATCTTGTATAAAAACTACCTTGGACGATTTAGTTGGAGAGCTACTTGCACTCTTCAGGAATTGAAACCTTCATTGATTTTGTTTCCAAACTTTCACCCCATCACTGGAATTCACACATTCAATATCTGACCATGCTGTCATCTTTTTGGATCTTCACTTGCTATCCAAAAACAAACACTATCACATCTAACATACATTTCACGAGACAGACTCCACAGCTATTTAGTCTCTCCATCAAGCCACCCCCTTCCGTAAGAAAAACGCATTCCTTAGCTCTCAACTTTTACGTGCTAAACGCATATGTGTCCGACAGTACAGACTTTGTTCAGATCTCAGAACAAATGACGAACTTCTACAGCCCGCCAGTATCCTCTCCTCCCAATATCACACGGGGCAGCTTGCTAATGACAGAATCAGCAATGTCAGAACCAACGGCCCTTCATCCTTCTGAACCCAAGCAGTCGGATCGTATCCCACTGGTATTACCATACCACCCTTCAATCCATCCCATCCGCCGCATTTCTTGCGGATTCAAATTCCCTCATGGGGTAGCGTGTCCATTACAAGGAAGCTGTTTCCGGACAAATCCCATTACAGCTTACAACGTGATCGCATCTGCCATTCACTTGGTTCGTGCTGTCCACCCCAAACCATTGCAAACTGCATTCCCGGACCTTACTCATTTAAGGCGTAAAGGTGCAACACTTGTAAATATGTTACTATGACAACTCATCCTTCATATGAAGTCCGCCAGGATCTTTTGAAGTCACCAGTCGCTTCACATGGGGCATTTCATTTAAATGTTCTTTATGCTATCCAATGTCCATAATGTCAACTTTTGTATTAGTGAAACTCAGCGTCGTCTCGCAGATCGGACAACCGAACACCTTCGGTCCATTCAAAACAATTCAGGTGGTTTTCCAGTGGCAAAACATTTCAACCCTCCTTCATCCTGTAGTATTAATGATTTTACAGTGTGACTGGCCTTGTTCTTTGCAAAGGAGCCACTCGGGAACGTCTGGAAACAGAACATCGTCTTATTTTTCAGACTTGGCACTTTAAATCCAGGTGGTCTGAACACACATTTGACTTATTTGACATATATTTTTTCTTTTCATTGCCATTTTTCAGGCCATTTGAACATTTAGTGCTCTCACTCTGGTGCATCTAAAGTAGAAGCTCTTACTAACCTCTCATGGTCATCTCTTTAACTCTGAATTGCTAGGTGATTCTCACCTTACCACTAAGCATCTTGTTTACTGTTCATGCTGTGCAATCACTTCACGGCTTATTACTCTTTTTTTTTTATCAATGTACACCTTTATCATGATGCTTTTTACTTTTGTTTTCCATGTTCCTTTTATGTTAATGATATGTTTTTGCTTGCTTTCTTGCCTGGTATATTTTAGCTCATTGCATCTTGTACCACACTTGAAAAAGTGTGTATGCCCGAACCATATGTGATAACATAAACAAGTTTCAATATCCAGCACTGTATATCAACCAAACTGATTCTTATCTTAAGACTATATATATATTATATATAGATAGATAATACTATATATCTATATATCTCTCATATATAATATATATATATAATATTATATATAATAATATCTATCTCTCTATCTATATTATCTATATATATAACATTTTTTGAGCATACAAGCCTAAGGGCTTACTGTATCAGCTAACGTCAAATTGCCACACAGTCAGCTAGGCTGACGTCGCCGTGGAACAGATGATTGAAAATGAATGTTTAAGTAAGGCTACTAGTAATCAACTATATGCAGCCAGTGAATGAAAATTAGTACATTCAAGAAAATGTTTGAGCATTTCAAGCCTAAAGGGTTAGTGCATCAGTAACGTCAAATGCCACACTGTCAGGCAGGGCTGACGTCGCCGTGGTGGAACAGCTGATGAAAATGATGTTTTAAGTAAGGATAACTAGTAATCAACCTATAATGCAGCCATTAAATTAGTACATTAAGACCATTTGAGCATTTCAAGAAGCCAAATGGCTTAGTGTATCAGCTAACGTCAAATTGCCACACTGTCAGCAGGGCTGACGTCGCCGTGGAACAGCCTGATGAAAGTCAATGCTCAAGTTAAGGATAACCAACTGCATTTGCTATGATGTTGGTATCCTACAATGTATTCGAGCCATAGTGTGGGCGATTATCTACTTCAAGTATCACCTTGACATCTATTTGAGTGTGACTTTGGCATCTTTGGAGAGTAACATCTTGGCATCAACAGCAAGTTGGGCGCAGCAATGTATAACCGTTGAAGAATGAGAGTCCCCCCCCTCAATTTAATTGCATACCCAACAATGACAAAGCCAAAACAGGTTTTTTTAAGTGTCTCATATTGCCAAATCAATTTCTGATCTGCTGACCATTTGGCACTGTGTATTTGAAACTGAAAATTGAAATAGCTGTGCACAGTGAATCTTTATTTGTATGTTGCTGGGATACACAATTTATTGGTTGGAGTATTTTGGATACCTCAGTCCTGTGTTGAATATATTGCTCGTTGTTGGGTTGAGACTTCCAAACTGACTCTTCTACTCATTGTTGCTAATGTGTATTCTGGCAACTGCAGCTACAGTTTATTAGATGGTTGTGTGGTCAGCATCATTTTGAAATCCGCAAGCATCTAAAAGTATCACCTTATCGTGGAGCAGTTAACACTTATGATTGTGACAAAGCAGTATTATATTTTGGTGCACACAGCTGAACATTATATCAAGACATATTCCATGTATTTGCAAGAACAACATTACTATGGTACTTGGTAGTTCAACCAAGCAGTTTAAAGTTGCTGCATTATTTGGCACAGTGGTGTGAATTTACCTATGAGTGACTCAAATTTGATCGTTGTGAAGGCGGTCAGCTAAAGAAAGCCCGCAAAAATGTGCAAAAATTGGTTTGTTGTAGGTTTTATTCCATATGAAACATTGGCATCATTTTCACCACGTCAGTAGCTGTTTGGATGTTTACAACTCAAAGGGTATTCAAGTGATAGGATGAATATAGAGCTGTGACTTTTGAGTAGTGTTTTGGAAACCAGTATGATTTAATGTGATTGTATGGCTACATCGGAATTCATGGTGTTGTTGTAGTTTGAGTTTGACACCACGCGACTGGGGTAAATCTGCCCATGGTTCATGCATATGCATATTCTTGCGGGAAAGTGCCAGTTTTGATGTCAAAGCTCAGGCCTAACCAATATGTTAAATAACATTTCAGCTGTAAACATGTTTACAGCTTTTCAAGTGAGAGATAAAAATTGTTTGTGTTTATACATAGAGGCTTGATTTGCACGTTATAAATCGATACGCGCTGATATAGGGACACCTGTACTTTTTACGGGTGAGAGCTGTTTATGAGGGGAGGATAGCAATTAAAGTTGCGCATTCATAGTCCGTGACGTTCTTAATACGGTTGTCTACGGTCCAACACAATATGCGTGGTCAAAAATATAGAGGGTCAATGGAAATGTAAACGTACGTTGAAACAATGTTGAAATTACTACATGTATAAGACCAGCTGCGCTATGAATCCTGAATATGGTTACAATGTCTTTTGCGCTCTCCTCACACGTGATATGGAGGCCTCATCATTACTTCATACGTTACCTAACTATAAATACGACTAATACAAAAGTCAATCCCACTCAAAGATGGTCCAAAATAGTTATTATATTGAGCACGTTAGATTAAAATATTGGAAATGACATGAAAACTTGGCCTACACACTTAATAACGGAACACACCTTGTAATTAACGTCCAAAATATTAACTTGTTTTAGTCTAACGAATTCGGGGAAATTACTTTGTTATGTACATTTTGGAATTGCGTAGAAGGACCATACAGTAAATAAAATACATTGTATGGTTTGCTCAGTAGGAATTAATTATTTTCGTGCTACTGTTTAATTCTAAATATCATTTTTAATCCTTAATTCTTTATGTCCAATTCTTAAACACTTGCAATCAAAATTCTTAAATGTGAAACACTTTCGTTAAAGAGTTTTTCGACAGTGACCACAAAAAGCGTTTTTTTAAATTCTGAACATCGTTTTTACAGTGAACATGGTGAAGTGACGCAAGTGATGTGAAACAGCAAACAAAAGTAAGTTTTGTACTTGGCCGGTTTCCTTTCAAGTCACTTCTATTGTTAGGCAGCAGATTATGGCGACTTTTGATATATAAATGCTTGTTCTTTCCTTAGTTCACCTAATGGATATGAACCAAAACTTTTCCCCGCTCCTATATCAGCGCGAATCGAGTTTAACGATTAAGTTTCTGGTTAGTAATCATCCATGCTTTTGAAGCATCGTTGGACTTAGCTGATCAGTTTCTGGGGATTTGTTTTTTTCCAGTTATATTATGTGTTAAGGGCTTTGAGATCAGAATTAGTTGCTGATTGGGGGCGACATTTGGATTGAGTCGCTTCTATTTTGAGGTGTAGTATGTGCGCTTAATGGCAGCAGCAATCAGTTGCGCCAAATTGCAATTTTAGGGGTAATTGCCGTTCTTGCAACTTGACAATTAGGGGCCGGTAATGTAGCGCCAAGATCGTGCATTGTTAATTTCATAAGCTGTACCAATCTGGGATGATGCGCTCCAGTGTTGGGTCTGCTGCCCTCTCTTGGCAGATAACTTTTGGCGCTTGCAACTTCCAAGATGGGAGGCAGGACCGTGGTGACAAAGTTATTTTACCATTTGATCATCGTCGGAATATCGTAAATTCACCTAATTACGTCTGATAATCAATAGTTCATTACACAGAGTGCAAGAAAAGTAAAGGGATGTGTAAGGAAGTATATAAATAAGACAGTAGCCCGAATATGCTTGGTTTTTGCGTGTGTTACTTGTGGTGTTTTGATGCGTTGAAACTATCCCCAGTCCTGTATTCCGTCCAGGTGGTGTCGTCAAAACCGACCCTAAAGATGGGATACTGTGACTGCAGTGCAGGATTGGGTAGGCCAAAGTGATTCCATGGAATTCTCATCCTCAAAGGGTGTTGTTGGTGGGGGGGGGGGGGGCGTTAGGCTACAGGTTCATCACATTCGGGTGGCGAGCTTGATCGTCATGAAGGTTCATCCTAAGGTTTGCAGAGCTATGCCAGACAGAATTTGGAAAGATGTCATTTACGGCTGTTTAAAAAATAATTGTTAAAAATAACCTACAAGTGGATACCATCGTACCAAACATGTCGCTCTTGCATTACTTGCTCTACCAGATGGTCAGATTCGAAGGTTTCTATGTTAGCAAACCACCGAAAAGCTAGTTAATGCTTTCGTTTAATATCGCCTTGATAACTGGCAACCAGCATCCTTCAGGTTTCCGACTCTCAACTCGCTATTAAATTACAAACGCATACAAACTCCGATGGCAAGCCTTGTAACTCTTACTCCATCCCGATGATCATATTTCACCAGTTCTTCAAGATTGCACTGGGATACTGTCAATTCCGGTATTATCTACAGATTCTCTCCTCACATTCACAAGTGTATTCTGGCGGTGCTCCCTTCTACACTGGTTCAAAATTAAACCTGAAAAAACAGGAATGACTGGCAGTGGGACTCACTACATGAAGAACTTAAAATAACTGGAGCCGTTAAAAATACACGAAAAACCATTGCAGGGAACGTAAAATAACGGCGCCGTAAATCTCAGCTTCAACGTATTGTTGGTTTTTGACTTGTTTTTTAAACAATACTCTCTTAAAACGACAGAGTGAAACAACCACTCTTAAAGAGTGAAATCTCCTCCTAAAAAGAGCCAGCTGAGTGACGCATCTTTAGAGTGAGATTCACTCAAATAAGAGTGAAACCAAAATACTCTAGGAAAGAGGTGAACTGATAACTCCTTTATAGAGTGAACTTAGTCACTCTTATAGCGTTGTGCTCTTGTGATTTTGTTTGTTTAGTGAGTTATTGTATGGGTAGGTCATAATTCATAGCATCGTGACAATTGAATATGAATATTGTGGCGCATCAGTGGCATGTGATTCAGGGAGACATGCATGATTGTGTTGTGGCATGCATGACGTGTATGATAATGACATGCATGTACACCGTGGGACATGCATGACTGTGCGTTTCGTACATAGTGTAAGCCTAGCTGGCGCAGACTACCGATGTACGAGTGCTAATACAGTAAATAACATTTCATGCTTCTCCACCACTGTCTGTAAATGCTATGAACTGTGACCGACATACCCAATATACTCACCGTGAAGATATCTATGATTTCTTCACTAATTTCAACTTCGTTAAACCGTTGCTGACGGTTCAATTAAAACTCGTCCGAATGGTGCTTCGAAAATAATCACGCGATTTGCGGCGATTGGCTATTAGTTCACTCCGGAAAAGAGTGAGCATTTCTCACTCTTTTAGAGTTAAAACCTGGTCGATAAGAGTTCAGAGTGGGCTTCACTCGAAGCGAGTGGGCATTTGAACACTCGTAAAGAGAGTGACTCTGTTAACCGCAAGTGAAGGTGTCGGGTTGCATTTTCTCGCCTTTAGAGCTAAAAGCCACTCGATTTAGAGTAAATTTATTAAAATAACTCGAAATTCAGAGTGATTTTCAATCTTCTCATTTAAGAGAGTAGTAGAATTAAAAACGTTTTACAAATCCTTTGACCAAATTTCACGTTGAAACACTATGGCATCATACAAAACGTTGTATTTACGTTACCCACGTGGTTGTAAAAAAGTTTTATTTCTGGCAAACAATTTTGTGAAAAAAAGGGCAATAAATAAAGGGAAACGTGAAAAAAATAAGATTTTAAACCAGTTTATACACTTGTTTTATATGTAATGTAGGACATCTCATAATGATCAATTACTTAATTAACATACGAATAAAACTAATACTGTACCTTACATAGATTCGAACAGGGCCTTAAGAACAAGTCTAAACATTATCCACTACACTAGTGACTTTACTGATAACAAAATGCTAAAATAAAATAGATATGTGTGTGTGTGTACTATTTTTCAAATTAACTAAATTAATACAAAAGGGGGTAAAGAGCTTTTTAAACTACTTTTAAAAAGATAGGGAAAATAAGATTTGCATTTTTAAATGACGTTACTTACACGACGAATTTTAAACAAATTTATAGGTTAAACGATTTCATAGTTGATTCTTACATTAAAAACAAAATAAGTGACAAGAGAACGTAATATACGGAAAATATTAATAAACGGTCAGCGTAAATTCATACCTTTTTCAAAATGTGTAGTATTCTTTTTTAGCCCCACTGTTTTATTCAATTTTCGGCTTCCAAATTGTAAATTTATGTTAGGTATAGAATAAAGCGTGAAGATTGGGGTTTACCGTAATTTCAAAAGGTAAAGTCTGTAAATTTAGGAACTTTTTATCACCCCAGTGTGTACCTTCAAGACCTTCAAGTTTACAAACCCTCTAGAAATCTCCGTTCAAACTCGCAATCGTAATTGGTACTGAACCTTTCACACAAAATCATATGGCCAACTTACGTTTTCTGTTGCTGCACTACCTTATGGAATCAGCGTCCATTGTGCGTCAAGACCGCAAACTCTTTGATCAAGTTTAAATATATCTTAAGACTTCATTTATTTGAAATTGCGTATAATGCTAACTCTATCTATATGTTTTTGGCTATGTATTTTTCCTTCAGTGTTCTTCTACAGCGAATGGGACTGTTTATTGCGAATATAAGAATGGTTGTATTATTATTATATTATTATGATTATTATCTATAGTATAAAATGGCCACGAGTATCGGTCTGTCTGGAGGTTCTGTCCGCCTATTTTCTCGGAGGGCACGGGGATTGTACGGGCACGAAGCTTAGAAATCTATTCATGAAAAAAAGCACCCAATCCCTTGCTCACCATATCACGGCACGGTCGGTGTGTGCGAGCCTGCAGCGATTTCGTACCAAGATAGGTCTCGTGGTGCGACCCGTAGTCGGACTTAGTTCAATTTTCGGGTCCGCTTGCGGTATGGTGGGGTATTTGACTCGTTAGGGTAAGGACATCGCCGGCAGGGGGGGGGTGGTGGGACGTATTTCGATTAGTAACGGGGATTGAGACGACCGGGCAACACCAACATCTATCTATCCTGACCGTTTGCGCATGCGTGTACGGCCCGATGAATGTTTTGATATAGTGCATGCCCCGTGAGCATTGCCGGTATGTTGAATGTACAATTACTGCCAAGTCCCAAAATCTGTCAGGGCCCAGTGACGGCAACGTAACGCCTATAGAAACTAATAATAATGACCCAAACCGCAGAGATGCGTTGACATGTCAGATGCCATGTTACGAACGTATTGATCATGGCATGGCTAAGAAAAGGCAGACACACTGTCACTGACTGGGGTCTTGGACCCAGTCACACAAGCCAGTACGCATTTGCAACTCAATGACAACGATTGTGTATGTGTGGCGAAATGGAAATTTCACATGAGATTTAAACTACACATTGAAATTACATACTACTAAAATTAATTGTCCGTGTTCTCCTACACGCAAATAAAATGGGATATCGTAGCGGATCATGATGAGTGAGCAACCTGGGGATAGCCTAGCCTCAGACTGAGTCAATGCTTCCACACACCATGCACACCACAATCAGTCGCCGCGGTCAGCTATATTTACTATCATTTAGGCCAAGTATCGAGAATTCTTGCAAGTTTTTCTTGATCGTAGCTTTATTAAAACATTGCTTTGGGTAGCTTTGGCGGGAATGGGTGAACCTATGAATCGAATTCTCTACATTCCAGCCCACGAAACCAACTGCGCATGAAATCTGATTCCACAAAAAGCCGTTGTCATCCAATTGGGAAATACCGTCTCTGATTACAGCGGAAATAACAACGATACGTATTGCTCGTACTTGGGGAATGTGTGCGATGTGTTGTAAAAATGTAGTTCGTGTAGTAGAAGGAGGAGTAGGCAACGGGCGCGAAAATTTTAAAATTGCTTTGTCAGGTTGTTAGAGGGGGGATTTTTGGAAAACGCGCGGAATTCAAAATATCAGGGTTTTTACTAAAAAAAATCTGTGGTGCTCACCTGGTTGCGCCGAAAATCCTCCTTAAATTAACTTGTCGTTCCTGTGCCAATTTTCAGCACGGGGCGATATCTGGTTTAAAAGAAAATATGGTTTTTTTCTCACCCCCCAAAAAAACGAACTTTTAGCGGATATTTCCTATATGTTTCTACAGGCACCCCAAATAACCCTTCCCCAACTTAGTGCAAACTTTGGTGCATTGCCCCCCTATGCCGGATAAGGAATGAATTGGACAGCCCTCTATAGTTTTCATGAGCACGGAGGAACTTGAAACGTTCCTTGCATAATAAAGCGACATGCTCAAGTTTACATTTTTGCTGGTTACAAAAAAATCCCACTTTACCATAAATCCCAAAAGTTGGTTTTATGTAACTTTAAACAGGCTTCAATGGACAATTAAAATTTCAATATTTGAAGACCTTTCCCCCCAAGAACCACAATGCCGCTTTGCAAAGGATGTGCGCTATATTATTTAGCAACATAATGTGATTGGGCCCGTTCTGGTCGTGGGGTGGAAAGGAAAGAACTCATTTTTGCATTTTTGGTTTCTGGGGGGCCGGAAAAACACTAAATGGAATTGCCAAAAAACAACAAACTTTTTACTACAAAAAAGACCATATCCACTATATGTAAGGGCATGCTATCTACCAAGGGCTCTGTTCAGTAAGCCTTGGCATGAGCAAAAAATTGGGTTAAACAACGGCGGCACCATGTCACGTCTGGGTATCATAAATCATACTTAAATACAGGGATGTATTGCTCAATACAATGGTGTGGATCGAATGGAAACTATTGAACTGCGCCATGGGAATTGTTAATGTTTTAGCTCATAGTGTAGTTAACTTGTCCTGATAAACTAGCGCGGTCGTGGGCCATTGTGTGTAGTCCAGAGTCTGCTTGGTGTGACGACGGTTATTAATCCAAATCTAGCCAGCATAAGCCTATATAGGTATTTGGGTATTGTTATTAAGGGCTGCCTCATGTAGCCCCTTTGTAGTTTATGAAGGATAAAAGTCGAGCTATAGGCGTCACTCTAAAAGGGCAGCTTATGCAACATCTTCGTTTCTTCATATAAAGAATTCAATGGTCATGAAAATGGAGA
>JAMKCH010037340.1:0-25191 GCA_023653785.1 Ophioderma brevispina | reverse complement strand
TTTGTCCAAATAACACCTATTTATGGGCAATTTGGCTGTCTCTCACCCAAAGACCTCTATTTTTCCATGTTACCGAATGCCTCTGGGTTTGAAATCGCTAGCCTTACACCCTATGAATTTCATGTTGGAGTGCCACCCCTCCCCCCGTGAAAATTAACTAAGGGCAGGGTCATTATTTGCGCCAGGGGGAATGGAGGACTTGAGGGGAATGCGAAGAAATTTGTAAGCGAGAGAGTGCAACATGGAATTTTTCATCAAGAAGCGAGGAGGAACAATGAGCTCAACTTTTCATTTTTTTAACGGAAGCGAGGAGGGAATGCGACCTTTCTCGCCGAAAAAAGTTTAAATCCTCCATTTCTCCTGGTGTAAATAATGCATACCCCGTCTCCTAATGTAATTAATAAGCATATCCTTCAAGAAACAATTGAGGGACCTGCTATAAGGACAGAACAGAAGGTCTAATCAAACAAGTGTAAATTTCGGCAGATTTATAATGGAAATACATTTGGTTTTATAAATGCTTCATCCTACATCGAAGCTAATACTTTGCTACGAAAGCGGCCTTTCCTCCCCACAATAACGGCACAATCGGATAATTTAATGTCATATAGGCATGTATTACATACTTCATATTTCACTGAGACACAAACTATATATTTTGCGATCTTTACATCACAACTGCCATTAAAGTACAGCGCCGCCACGTGAGCGCCACATGCCGCAATAGTGTTGCCATTTCAAGCATCAAGTTTGGTGTGCAAGCTGGTTACTTGGTGGCACTTTACGCATTACTCTTATTAGTATTCTTTTCGGAGCGCTGTTAGTGATCAAATTGCTTTGTAAAAAAATACATAAATTCTTTGATCAATATGTAATCTAGCATATCTTGTTGATTTTCTGGAAATATTTTCGTTGTGGAGAAAAAAACGCGAATTTTTCAAAAATCCATATCTCAGCAACCACACATCTGATTCACTATCAACAAACACCCAGCTGTAGCTTGTCATCAGAACTTTCCAAAAACTCACACTCTGAAGGCATGTAACCAGTCACGACGCTCCGATTTACACATTTCGTCAGTAACCGTTAGTCAACTTAAATGCTAAACTCATCAAAAGTTGTGCCAAGCGGCGTGGTCTATGTTTACCATGCGTTTCCAATGGGGCGTTGAAAGGTGCTCGAAAACGTGCTCATCATTGTGAGATGACTTATCGAGGTATCTCACGCGATAGCTACCAACCTACATCTTATTTTTCGACTCCGTTTTAGAATGTTAGAGGGAAGATATGCTGCAACAACATATTTGAGTGGGAATGACATTGGGATTAGCATTATTTTGAATTAAATTGATGATTTCTGTAGAATGTGTTTGTTCTCTACGCACCACTCACACACATCAGTGCAGTAGATCGGTCACCGATTACGTAATAGGTAACTGAACTGCCTACTGTGAAATGGCCGAATCGCAGCATCAGACCATCAGTTTTGAGCTTGTAGATGCTTTGAGCTTGTAGATGAAGATCTGAAAGGAATCAGAGATGCAGCTCAGAGGGCTAATACCAAACGACAGGTAAAGTACACCGTGAAGATATTCGATGATTATAATTTGACATCGATGACGCGGCCATCTGCAGGCCATGTAAAACTGCCGAATTCTGAGCTGCGATCATCGAGTCAATGAAATGCAATGAAAATTGTACGCATCTTGCCGACAAAAAATGGCAAGAAGTCGATTACGGCGATCCGTTTTGGACTCCATCACTTCCTCAACACAAGAAAGGTTGATTGTTAATTCTTCACAAGTTTTGCACCCTAAGTTACACAAAATTGTTAAACCATGCATGCATGCCATGCCCATGCCATTGCCTACACATGGCGATCCTGTCGAGGGACCCCAGACTACAGGATCACTCAGGCGATCCTGTAGCTGGGCTCCCTCAATAAATATGGGTTAAATACTTGAACATCAAGTTTAATCTTTAGCATCAACTTCAAATAGCTCCCCTTAGTGTGTTTTGAATCCAAATCATATATCTGCAAAGCTTAATTTGATGGAAAAGTAATTTTTTCTTCCCTATATATGACCGTGGACCCCAATGACAGGATCATGATCATGATAATATAGGCCTGTGTTAGCATCCTGGCTTAGAATGTTCTTTTAACCAATCAGATGACAAGAATCTATATATTCGGTATATAAAACAAATATTGACGTGTTTTTGTTTTTTATTCGGAGCATGGTTGAAACTATAGGCCCTCGGTGATCTCGAAACCATACTATGCCCTCGGCTTACGCCTCGTGGCAGAGTATGGTTTCGAGATCACCTTGGGCCTATAGTTTCAACCATGCTCCTCATAGCAGTCAATATTTGTATAATACGGTTGAAAGTTGACTTCGTCACGTTCAAGAGGTTCCAACGAGCACTTAGCCTGGGATTCACCGGAAGAGCTTGTCTGACGACTCTGATGTTGTACAAACTTCATCCTGAACGGCGGCTATCAGATCGCCCCTTGTTCCTGTTCTCACTGGTTCCAAACTCTCAATACTTTAGGTAGTTTCTCCAAATTGTCTTGGTACATGGCGGTGATTGGTTTGGGTATTGCTTTCGAAATGCACACTGAGTGGCAAGGAGGCTATGCGTTTGCTGATAATTCAAACCTAGGAAACACCTTTGACGGGCACTTAGTTGATGACCAACCATAATGAATTCATTCAAAAGTCAGTATGACAGTTTAAACTAAAATCTGACCAAATCTGCCACCCATCTCAATGCAATAGGAAAACAAGATCTGAACCTGCTCAGCTGAATCACCGGTTCACGTCAGTTCATTCAACAAATCTGCTAAAGCTCTTACATAACACTTACCAAAATCTCAAAACAAATTCTTCTGTTGATATCTGTGTTAACATTCTTATTTTAATTTCATAAGTTCTAAACTTGCTCAGCTCAAACCACCTGATCGGTTTCTTGATCTGTATTCTCTCAATAAATCTGCTATTAAAGCTTTTACATAACATTAATGATGAAAGTCAAACCATCTCCTATAAAATCCTTTATTGGTTTCGTTATAGTGTGGTTTGGTATGTCAATGAAACAGTTCCCGTAGGATTTTTGTGCTAATATTGATTTCAGAAAATGATAGGGTGCAAATTTTTGGACTGCTGCCCCTTAATGGGGGAAATGTTACTACAGAGAAAATTTTAAAATCGAGTCAAATTGTATTTTAATGTACATTAACGTGTTCGTCTGCTTCTAAGGATTAGAAAAAGTATATATTTGCCTAGGTTCCGATCTTTTGTTAAAGCGCTGTAGCCTCATAATGGTTCAAGGTCATCCTGGGGTAAAAATGTACCCAATGCTCAATTTTGTTGAAACTGGTGATAAGTTGTTTGTATTTTCTCACAAGATCCAAAAATGTATTATTTTACAGTGTGTGACATTTGGTCGACTAATTACATAGCAAAATGTAGCAAGGGGTCTACATGGTCTATGGGGGTCACCAAAACTTTCCCTGGATGTCGCAATGGTGATATCACCAAATCAGTTAAAATGCATTTTCTGTTTCAGTGTGACACGAGGAATCATTTGTCACCACTTTCAACAACATCGGAGCATTTACCCCCAGGTGACCTTGAACCATTATTGGGCTATACCGCTTTAACTAAATGGTTGGAACCTAGGCAAGTATATACTTTTTCTAATCCTTATAAGGAGACGAACGCGTTGTAAGGGTACGTTAAAACACACTTTGACTCGATTTTAAATCTTCCCCCTTGAAGAAGGGAATCAATTCGAAAATTTGCACCCATCATTTGCTGACAGTTTAGGCCCTATTGAAACCCAAACAGCAACAAACAATTTTAGCATGAAAATCGTACGGGAATCCACACCAAACCACTCTCTTACCCCAAACTTGGAAATACAGAGAGGAGTGACTGTAAAAGCACTACAGTTGTATTAAGATATAACGCAGTGCAGAAAATGTAGCACTGCAAACTTGAATCGGCTCCAATGGCAACCGCTGTTCATAATAAACTGGATCAAAACTAATGAATTCGAGACCAAGTAATTGTCACCGAAGTTACCAAATTAAATGGGGCTTTCCTCATCCACACTAATGGGATAATAATTTTATTCAGAGGGATATTTTGGCCGCTGTATAAAACTAATTGTATTGGAATTTAATTATAATCTTCTGATCGAAGATTTTTCTGAAAATCTCACTGAAATCTGAAATGAACCCTGAATGAGCAACAGGATTTTCTTTCAGATTGCTTCAGTGATCATTTCATGATTTACGCGTTTCAATATGATTAGTGGAATGTCTTGCAGAGACAAACAAATCTGCACATAAAATAATATATTTAATGACATTTTGGTGGTGTTTCAGAGGCTCATTCACGTTTCACTATTATGGATGTTCATTTCAGTTTCAGTAACTTTTTTTTCATGATTTATATAGGTGTCCCTTACATTCCACAAAGCCAACCATCGGTCTCATGAATCACAATGTCGATCCGGTAAGCTAACCTGGAGTGCGAATATACTACCTGGAAATCATATTATATCTATCAAGACACACGCCGTCTGTAGTTGAAGGCGGCCACCAATAGTAATGTTTCGTTCATATGCAATGAGCTCATTAAATATTATTCATTACCCTGCAAATGATCTTACAGCAAACTATAGTCTCATGCTCTACCACCCATTCTAGTTAAAACAAGTTGGTGGAGTGGATGTGAGTATGTCTGTGTTATGTCAATAATGCACGCGTAGTTTTTGGAACGGTTGCCACAACCCATGCTTCGCAGGAGCATGAGGGTGGTCAAAATCTCACACTTGCGACTATATGATGAATCATTTATAATTGTACCAACAAAGGCACACTCACTACCATAGGCAGTGCTCGTCCGGAGGGGGTGGGGGTTGGGGGTGCGACGCACCCCCCCAAAAATGACAAATGCCGCTTTATGATGTTGAAGGTCCGCTTTGTTCTGTTAAGTGGCCGCTTGCCTAACTCTGTTGTTTTCTTGGTTGTGGTGTTTTTGATATGGATGAATAAGCAGCTGTTAGCATGGGGTGTTATTATACTGTTTTGTGAACGCTGCTATGATGTCATGGCTTCCCCCCCCATCCCCCCCCCCCCCTCCCCCCGTCTTCAGAATTTGGAGACGACGGTGAAAAATTTGGGGTTCGACGGCTATCGTAGCGAGCCGAGAACATTTGTTTGTTGGTACGCAACAGTCCACTTTTGGGAAATCCGTACCCCCCCACATAAATTCCCCCTTGCTCGGGCTGCCATTTAGGGGGGCAAATACCATTTTTTTCAAGGCCGAGTAAATTCTATGAAATTTTGATGTTAAATGAACTTGACCAGTAGTTTGATTTCAAATGAATTTTTGACCCACTTCCGTGTTTTAAATTTTGCATGCAAAGTCAATGGGGAAACTTTGACCATTTTAGACATGAAATTTGAAAAGCAATGTTCTTTCCAAACTATTTATCAAAACCCACACACACTGCTTTGGTATGCTTATAAATACGGCAAAAGAAAAATGTAATATCCGCTGAATTTCGAAGGGCTTTATTAAAAAAAAATGTATTGTTGGGTTTAAAACCATAAATATATTAACATTACCCATAAGATTTTACAAAAGGACGGAAAATGTCCAGGCAGCGTTTGGCCGCGACTGCGATAATTTTGCCACTTTGATTTTCACGTTCAGTGTTCAGGACATCACAGGAATCGCCGATTTTTCAGTGTCGTATTTCTTCACCTGGGGCGCTTTTTCAAATGGCCGCCAATCATAGAAAAGTCGAAAAAGCGATTGTTTTACCACAATTACCATCTAAAAGGGTTAGGTTTTTGCGTTATTTTGTGTCACAATCGTTACGCCTTACAAATGCTTTAAAACCAAAACAGTGTTGGTCTGGATGATGAGGCGTTTTTTTTTTTTCAAATGGCCCCAAAATCATAGCGCATTCATTACAACATAATGGTTTACAAAAACAGCTAACGGGACGGTTCTGGATAATTGTTGGCTAGGTATCTCTAAAACATGCGTAGCTAGGATTTTAATATTGGGGGGGGCAGTTGTCGCATCTCCAACCGACGAAAATGGGTATGGTCCCAGGGGCTCCCTTAGGGCCCCTGTTGGGGCCCCCCCCGGGGCGAAGCCCCGGTGGGGGTCGAGGGGCGAAGGCCCCCTGATAATTTTTTGGTTTTTATGCTTGAAATTTCTCTGAGGCTAATTTTTACGATTTTGTAAAATTTACTTGTCGCACGCTTCCATTGAACCTTTTAACCTAACTTTGCCGACCAATCCGGCTCAAAAAAGTGACCATCCATGGCCTGAATTTTTCAAGTGAAAAGGCTCATTCTCAAACCGCGAAATCAATTTATTGGGGGGGGGTGGGCCGCGGCCCCCCTCGCCCCCCTCTGGCTACGCACTGTTCTAAAAATGTTTTCAAATTAAAACAGTGTTGTCAGAATAATTGATAAACGGGTTTGTTTCCAAAAATGGGCGCCACCAAATCATAGAAATTAATTAAAAACCTGTTCCTTAAACATAGCATTTATCAAAATGCCATTTTAATAGAGTGGAGTTTTCTAGATTATTTTAGCCCCCTACTGAGTTCCAAAAAAATTTTCGGACCAAAAGTGCTATCTTACCATTAACCAGAGGGGCGTTTTCAAAGATGGCTAACATAAAATAATTAGAACTTACCGAAAAAAAAATATTAACAAAGAACATCATTATGTGGACTTGTTTTCGAGATTTTACTCTAGTGATTTTAAAAATGTTTTACATCAGAAACAATATATTCATAATATAATATCAAACCTCTCCCCAAGATTTGTGGAGTAGAGCACAATCTGGGTATTATGCTCTACCTGTTGGAAATGTTAATGGTTTTTCTCCTAACTGGCCCACACTAATATTAACTAATGTTTTAACCAACCCAAATTTCCACAAAATGACAGAGATCCACGTTTTGCTGATATTGTGTGATAACCAAATGTACAAAATTACAGGAAATTGGGGACAAGAAAGTGAACATTTTGTGAAAAATTAAAAAAAGTCACAAAGGGGCCTTTAAGGGGTTACGTTGGTGTAAACTTTTTTGAAGGAGTCCTCCCAATAAATACCGCACGCATCCCTGGAGATACGCAATACATGTATCACATGATTGGAACAAGAGGTAAGTATTACTTTTGTAGTTTTTGGCGTAACTTTCGTACAATTCGGGCCCCGTCTTGGGATCATACTTTGTCGTAACAATGCTAAATTTGATTAAAGGCACCATATTGAGGAATTTTAATTTTTCCACTCCTTAATGTCAGGTAAGTGATTGCTAATCAAGACAAAATGATGGCAATTGATATATGCCAAATCAGACGTGAAAAACAATGTTTGTTTCGTGTGCTAATTTGTGTTCTCATTGGGGGATAACAATGAAAACATTCGCGCAATGAATATGGAATATGCCAACATAGTCCCCCGGCCCGTTTGTAGAAGTTTTTTTCAATCTTTAAGATTCCCATCATAGGGCCATGTAATGGGAAGGAAAAAGGAAAACTGGTACCGTGATGAGTACTCTTGCAAAGTAGGGAACTGGGTGCGGATGCTAGTTATGTTAGAAGGGAGAATGTTATAAAGACAGAAACGGTCAGATAGTTTATACTACCTCACAAAGACCAAGAGCAACCTTGCCAATTTATAGGACTGGAATATCTGTCTACTCAAACTCTAGGGAGCTTTCTTAGATTTCTGATTTATTGCGGGCATCATATGGGGGATATGAAACCCTGAATGAAACTCTTTGAAATTCCGAACGTGACAGGTCTTCGCAAATGAGCTTGGATTGTTTGGGACCTGCAGGTATATTACGTCTCTTCACAAGAGACAAGATAATAAACCCCTGCTCTATGTAACCTCTTAGCATAAATACTTCTCGGTCAGGGCAGTCCACTACTGAGCCAAGTCCATGGTGGTGAAAATTTAAGAATAATTCAGGATATTACATAAATTTGTGTCAAATCGGCGATTTTGTGACACAAAACAATGCATGCCGATTTGCAGTTGGGGGGGAAGGAGGCAATTATAATGGACTGTTGCAATTGCAAAAGGACAGCTTGCTATAGAGATGGCGCGAGTCCGTCCAAAGAGACCCACGATATGGAACCGGCTATTGAAATCTCGTTGCAAGAAGATGGAACGAGTCATAGTGGTGGGTGGTTGGTTGGTTCGTCATGTCATTGATGACCAGGATCGTGACCTCAGAGATGCAGCTAGATGCTATGCCAGAGATGACGATCGCAGCAAGAGAATAGCACAGTGTGTCCTTGTAACCCCTTAAATTTGCGTCGAACACCGAGCTCTGGCCTACATCTTCTTTTGCCTTAACCATTTCTTGCATAATCAACTTCCCCAAGTTGTTTCCACACGCCGATACATGCGACCAAGACATATCTTAGATTGTGGATGCCAGATGTTCTGTAACAAGCGTTTTTTTTTACCCACAATCTCCTGAAGAACGCTGGAGTTTTTCCTCTTCTCGATCCATGGGATGCGAAGTTTACGCCTCCAACACCACATCCAAAGGCTGCAATTCTGTTACGGTCTGAAATGGGTGAGGGGTCCGTGGCTCACTTGCGTATGTGGGCATTGGAAATGCTCAGAGCTTGGACTAGACGAGTGTTTGTTCCGGGAAATTCTAGTAATTCCTCTGTCAACCCCAGATCTGAGATAGATTGACCCATGCCGATTTGCCATTGCCACCACGATGCCCGGATATTCCTGGTCACAACCAAACTCCTTAATAATCAAAGGATCCAAAGAAAGTTAATGATAGACAAAACTTCAAACCTTCTTTCCATAACAATAAGGCTCTTCTGGGCAAAATCACATGAACGCACAATCAAACATGGGGGGGGGGGGAATGATCGTATAACCATCCCCTTATCAAAATATTGGGGGATATATACCCCATCCCCGGGATTTACGCTATGATCCACTGCCCAATGCAGCACCAATACCAAGTTTTTGTATACAATATTTTTTTTGATGGACTATGGTATTGTTACAAAAATTAAAACTCCACAATGTTATTAGTTACTATTTAAGGGTTTTGCCACAGGTCTCGAATGAAGCGTTCAAAGATTGGAATACGCAGATTTTTTTTCTGCGTCGTGGCAATGCTTCAACACACACCTAGGTCTGCTCTTGGAAAGGGCACCTTTGTGGATGAATGAAAGCAAATGACAGTCGTATCTTGCCTTGTCCCCTTACAGTCAAAAACCGACATCATGTGATTCTAGCTGTTTCCAAGATTGAAAGGCTGACCTTTCAGGACTTCGATATGCTAGGCGAAGTGCTATTGAAGGTGGCATTCATTCACTTGTCCTGAAGAAGGGGACTGATAAAAAAAACTTTGCAGCAGCCTTTAGAGCGAGTGCTTATCCCTCTCTGTCATTAGTATGAGTTTGTAGTATATACTGGGGACATTTAAGGGTTTGACATCAAGTTTTACAAGAAAAGCACCCATTACAACATATAATCACAATGGTTATTGGTTGATACTAAAATCTTTAAAGATATAGTCTTAAATAATCTTGAAAATTATCCTATTCGGTTTTGTTTTGTCAATATCTTTTTGCTGAATTGGGGCAGTATTGTACGTGAAAAAGTGCCCCTCCGTTATTCGTGAATGATACCGTTTTCTATATGAAAAACACATTTTCTTAGAGATCACTTGGCTAAAATAATCGAGAAAACTAACTTATAAGATCAGGTTTAATTTAACACAAATATGCTTTTTTAAAGACTTTTTCTCATGATTTGGCGGCCATTTTGAAAAAAGATACCAAAAAATAAAAAAGTAAAAACATTGTTTTGGTTTTAAAACATTTTCTAGCAGTCCACTCGTGGCCAAAATAAACGCAGAAGAGGGACTCCTAACCCTTTTTTTTAGATGGTATTTGTGGTCTTAAAGAATACGCTTTTATTCGACTTTCTAGATTTTGGCGGCCATTTTGGAAAAGCGCCCCCCAGGTGACGAAAACGGACACTTTTAAATCGGCGATAGTTGAAAGAGATTCTTGTGATGTCCCGGGAATACATTGAAAGTGAAAAATCAAAGTTGCCAAAATATTATCGCTCCGTAGTGATAATATAGTTACATCTTCTGCGTGACTAAAAGTTATTGACTACTGTTGTGGTAAGTAAACAACTCTTTTTTTTAACATTTAAACTTCCTTGCACTGCATTTGAGCCCTATTACAACAGTGAGACATGGGTATTTCTCATGTCCTCTTGTAGGTCTACTTGCTGAAAGGCAATTCTATTCACTGCTTTAGTACCACAATCCCATTTTTGGTAAAGTTGAAGCCTGCAATTCGCAATTCAACACAATAATTATTATTATATTTTTCCGTTTTGCCCTATATACAAATGCAATCATCTGTCTGTCTGTCTGTTTCTCACAAGAAATGAGTTAGAAGACACATTCTCGATTGATGATTTAGTATTTTCTGTCATGCACGAACAGAAAGTCAAAGCATGGTTTTCTATGGTGACGAGTTACGATAGGCAGGCAAGTTCACACAAGGGTTTTGCGGTTTTCTTTTGCACCTGTTTGTCCAATAAACCTTCGAAACGTTCTCGGTAGGTGGTCTACAACCGCTCCAGTGAAATTTGAGAGAAATTCGTATCCTAAAAAATCTCTCACTGATACTTTAAGGCTGCTGACAGGGCCTTTTCTCTAAAAATCCCAATCCGCCACTGCTACTGCTGCTGCTGCTACTACGACTACTAACTACTACTGACTGCTAACCTTACTGCTGCTGCTACTGCGAGCTACTTCTACTAGTCTAATAATAATCATAACAAGAACAATAATACTCGGACGAAAACAAAAACCGGAATAAACCGCAATACAAAATCCCATTTCACCCTAACTTAGGGGAGTGAATAGCATAACACAACAACAATAATACAGAATAATAATAATATAATAATAATAAATATCTTTTCTCTTTGTCAAATTCTTTTTTCACATTCAATCATCTTGCCATTTGTTTGTTGTTGTTTTCTTTTGTTCCTTTCTTTTTAAAGTAGGCAATGATTCCAGGAAAATTTGCCAGATCGTGTGTTGTATTTCCAATCATGTTTATTTTTATATTCATTGGCCTGGGAAAAATTCAAACGTAGCTAATCGTGGTGCGCTTACTTTGATATGAATCACTTGAAATAATTTATACAGAACCTGTGTTTGCAGAGGTTTTACCTAAAATAAACAATTGTTTGAAATAGATAGACCGAATTCAATAGCCAGCCATGTTGGTTGCAAGATATACCGCATTCCAGTACTACAATCACATTCACCTGTCAATGATCCCTGTGCATTCGCTAAACATGGATCGATTGACAGCTTAATGTAATTGTAGTCCTGGAATGTAATGATCTTGTCCACCAACATGTCGGGTGGCTGACGTCATATTTGAATACGGTCTATTGTCTGTTACTAAATTTACAATCAATAAGCCCGTCAATATCAACACATTTCACTTCTCGGCGTTTTGGTGGAAAATAAAGGATTCATTTCTTTTATGAGTGTCGTCCTGTTTACTTAATTTCTTTTGTTTTCATGATATTTAATTTACTCTTTATTAATGCACATTGATTACAAGCCAAAATTAATTTTTAATCTATTTTTCTTAAATTCCTCGCACTATCTTTCTCTCCTCTTACGCCACCAATTTTGTATCAGTCTTAAGTTTGTATGCTTAACACAGACAACATAAATTGGAGATATTTATCATCCCCTCCCTTGGGCAAATATCTTGAGACTGTTTTTTGTTCATTTTGAATTTTCTTACAAATCAGCGTCAGGCCCGCTAAGTGATCCAAATGTAAGGTAAATTAACGTGTGGAAAGTCGTACGTACCCCTCCTCGAATTAGCTCGGTGGTACTAGGACCTGTTATAGGATGATTGTGTTGGGGTTATTTTTTACGCAACTTTGGATTGTGATGCAACAGCTAATTAATGTTTGATGCATGCACCACAATGGCATAATTTTTCTTCTCAAATTTATACGTGTAAAACGTACAGTTTTGCTAGATGGTTACCATATTTTGCAATGTGCTTATTGCCACACCGCAATAGTGGTGCAGAATGGTGGAACATGTGCATTTTTTGTTAAAACGTGGAAATTTGGCATTCAGATGTCCAATTGAACATGCTGAACAATTCTGGATATGGGCCCAATTCAAAATGGCCACCGGTTTCAAAATGGCGTCCATTTTTCAAAATACTGCCATAGTAGGCAATTCATGTATAAATAATGCAAGATACTAATGTCTTCCTGCATGAAATTACTTCAATTATGTTTAGAGGGATACGCTTAACACTTTTGGATGTGGGCCATGTTCCAAATGGCTGCAGTTTCAAATGGCGCGTACCAAATGGCAGCAAATTTCAAAATAGCTGCGCGATATATTGAATTGCCATGCTGAAATAACGAGTCCTAAGTGTCTAAAGTTCCTGTGCCTCACAAATACTACATTTACACACACAGGGGGCTAAGACATAGGTGAACGAAAGCCACAATTAGAAACACAAAAAAACAAACTAACAACAAAGACGCCAACGCAACACTTTAATAATGAGTGCATCGTAGCTCCGCCGACCCACTCAAGGGCCACAGCCAATTCGAAACCGAGAAGCCAAAGAGAAACTCTTAACAAGGGGATCACACAAGAGACATCATTGCTGGAGCGTAAGGGGTCAGGCGCGGGGGGCCAGTGGGAAAAGAGCAGATAGCCAAGCCTCTGAGGGTTTGGAGGGGTAATAGGACAGCGAAAGGCAGCGGCTAAGACCATGGGTGTTCTACAAACATCTAGGGACAAGTAGATTGGCTCCAAGCAAGACGAGAACTCCACTAGCCTTGATCCCGATAAACGGGGAGGGAACTAACCATTAGAGGGGAATGGGCCAAACTCTAAATAAGGAAAGACATACCTAGCCTCGCAAGAGGAAGCTGAGGTGACGGAACCAGCAAACGGGGAGGGCGACAACAAAACAAACCACTGCAATAACTATAGGCACAACAGCCGAGAGAGGACCCTGGAGAACAAAGCAGCCGCACGCAAAGCCGACACAAAAGGGAGAGCAGCGAGGTTAAGGAAAGGTGGTCGGCGGTAGGAAAGGGGGGGGACAGGCGGAAATCACCCAGTCCGGACCGGGCAAGAGACAGGGAGAAGGGAACGGAATAGAGCGGAAGATTAGCAAGCCGAACTTGGGGTGGGAAAAGGACGGCTCGATCCAGAGACTCGAAAGGAGGAGACAGCAGCAAACCTGGGCTCCAGGCACGACGATATGTGGTGGACGCGCATGAAAGCACCAGAAGAAACTCCGATAGAGGGACGGATGAGGAGAACCACGATGACTCCAGCGCGCGGTGGAGTCCCACACGGGGCACCAAAGAGTTCGGGCGGACCCAAGTTGGCTACTGCCCGAGAGAGGAACTGACAAGAAATGAGCTAAACGCTCGCTAAGCGCGGGTTATGCAAGGACTAAGGATACTAAGCTACGAAGTGGGCTCCTTGGCTGTGGCATGATGACATTCGCAGAATTGTAGGGATTTACGACGGCTGAAGACGAAGGTAAAAGCGAACAAACAGACGGGATGCGACACTGCCGTGACATCTGGGGCGAAGAGACGAAACTCGTTGATCACTTGAGTCAAGCCCAGACAGACCACGGAAAGAGGCAGGGTAGGGCGATGAACCGTTAAGGAAACCAAACAAAGAACTAAGGGGGAGGGCGCGGCCTAGAACAGGATAATGGCAGGGAGAGGCGGGAAACGGCGAGACAGATAAAAACAGTGAGGGGGATGTGGGAAAAAGGAGAGATGAGCGCGCAGGGGAGAGAAGGACGCAAGTTGGCTACGGCATGAGCGTCAGAATAGCGGAGTGGGCAGAGTGGCTCTAAAAGAGTGGGTGAGGTGGGTAAGGCGGTCATAGGAGCCCTGTTAGAAGGCAGGGTCAGGGGCGGGAACAGTATGGGCTACCATTAGGTGAAACGGTTAGATGAGAGCGACCGAAGGGGAGTAGGGCTGTCTGAGGGGGGATGCCGGACGTCGAGGGGGCGATGTGGGCCAGATCGGGCGACATGACCGTACGGGAGAGGCGCAACCACCAAGAGTATAAGAACTAAATTACGTGGAACGGGGACACGTCTGGTTAGAGGGAAGCCGGAGTGCTTGGGACGTGGCCCACCCCCAAGGACAGGACAATAAACTTCATGGAGTCGGCAAAAAATGCACCGCAGAGTTACCCCCGACGAGGAGAGAACGGGCTGATGCAACAAGTAACCGAGGGCAGACAGGACCGGCAAGTTACCCCAAAACCGCTCAGGCCAGATAGAGGCCGAGGACGACGGGGGGGCACCAGCGGCCAGGGGAGAGTAGAATAAATCAAGGCACTTTCCGTGATAACGAGAACAAATGTTGGACAAAATGCGGCGATCTGGGGAGTACAGACCTAGGTCTCACACCCTCTATGAAAGGGTCGTATGTCTGTAACAGGAGACAGTAAAGGACCGCGCAGGGAGCAACAGATGTGGATTACACTCTTGACAGTTTGGATGTCTGGCTGATTTAAAATGTCTGTATTTCCAAAAGGCATCCATTTAAAAACAAATCTGCTATATTAGGTTCTGTTTACTCCTTGACTAACTGATGTCAAAGGAGTCCATGTCTTTTAATTAATTCCTGTTTTTAGAAGGATATTGCTGGACAGTTTTGAATATTTAGCCAATTCAAAATGGCCGCCAACATGGCAACTGTACACTTCTGTATATTGACTCAACTAAGTGGGTTCAGTATACCCCATATGGTTCATTATGAACTTACTTTGGGTGATAGGCCTGACCCACTTTGATATGCGACCCATTCAATTATACACAGCTTATCCACAGTGAACCAGCCAATCATCCCATATTTGGGTGCAGGTTGTTAGCGATATTCCAATTCCACCTAATCGCTATAAATACGTATCTTGGATTGGAAGTTATCAGTGATCTTATTTCTCCTGTAGTCTTACACCTGCATTCAGCCTTACACAATTTTTTCTTTCTGTTTCTTCCCGGGTGTCTGAGCAACAAGTCACCTGGTCCTACTAATCGTACATGTTATACCCATCATTTCAGAACCTACAATAGATTACAATTTACTTAGTGAATACTAATTGACTAAGGTAAAGTGATGAACTTACAAAACAAACAGAAAACAACATAGAAAGCGTATGAAGACAGCATAGCTCTAGTACTATGAGACGAGACATGACCTTGAGTGTTAATGACCCACCTGGATATCTCCATGACCACCCGGGTAAGTGTTACCACTGGTACCAGGCTTTAGGTTTTTGAGAGGGCACCAAAAGTTACTGATAATCCCCTCTGATTGTTCGAGTTTTCTCAAGATCCCATTCTGATTCTAACTGGACACAAGTTTATCTTCATCACAGAAGAAATAAATTTAAATCTGGGATGAATGGGCATGTCGAAAAATTCACGCACTCAGAATTTCGCCAAGGACCCGAACGAAATACACATGATCCTACTTCCTCGAATACCCACACTCTCACCAAATACTTTTTGGTACTCCTTATCAATACATCTAGACACCCAGCTGACCAAAAAAGAACGTTTTTCTAAGTACAAGCTTTCCAGAAACTGCGAACACCCAGCTATAAATGGGTCTTTTTAAGATTCCACACTGGCCGGATTACCCATTCTCGAGGTCTTGAAATGAACCTACCATTAACATGATTAAGGAAGTGACAGTAATAACCGAAATCGTTGACCCGTTACTAAAGCCCTTAAGATTGGTTTGCATGGCAGACTTATATACGGTAGCCGCCTGCACACCTGCCTTCAAACAAGGATCTGCTCCTCTTGTCTGTCCCAGCATGCTTGACCTTACCTAAGCTACGCTGGATAAGGTGAGGCAGTTCCGTCCTCAGACATGTTCCACCTACTGCGAATCCCCTTGCGCTGAAACACTAGAGCGACACATGCTAACGCCGGGGCCATTATGAGCTTATCAGCACGACGTGCTTTCCTCCCATGCTATCTTAGTAGTACGTGTAGTAGTGACACAAGAACTGAGGCACCATAGAAACCGTCGCTACCACGTCATGGGTAGAGACTGAAAGAGACATAGCCCATTCAGTTAATGCTCTACAACTCTTTTTTAGAGTGGTCTACTTAATTTGGCGCAGGTTCGTCACCCCACGGTCAGTAAATCTCACTCGGATGGCTCGAGCGGCTGGAACAAGACCATTTATGGAGTATCCGAGCATCCATAAGCATAAGATCTCCCTAAAATTATCGGCCCATTGAATCAGAGCACTTAAACGATTCACTCCCAAAGACGGCTCCAAGTATAAAGAGACGGGGATGCTTTGTCGACTATGACACTATTACCTTGGACACGCAAGGGAACGAATTAACTATTAATGAAACGATTTTTAAAAGGTCCTTTGGAACCTTCTGCATCTATCCGAGATCAGGGAGCCCACAATAGGGCTTTTCACACTGTGGCAGGTGCTGCGATCTACTTCTTTCGACTCGATTTGCCGTTCTTTGATGGACTAGTGCAGCCGTTTTCTAAACATACTAGAGCGCATGGCACAATAACTCCTTAGTTAATTTGTAAAAGCTTTCAAAATGAAGGATTTACTGAGCTGCTGCAGTTCACGACAATACTTCTTTCTGAGACATTTCACGTCAGTGTTGTGGTTGACTGTTTTTAAAATGCTGAATACATGGCCATCTGTTAAATGATCTGAGTTGTCACCTTGGTTTGTTCTGCAGCAGAAAAAGCTTGTTTTCCGTCTGAAATTGAACGGACTGCATACGGAAATTCAACATGGGGAATAGACTCTTACATCTTGTGCATTTGCGGACGTTAGTGTGGAGCATCAACAGCGATATGTGTTAGAGTTGGTCAGTATCACTAAGGAATTTGGTGGCTGTTGAAGTCTGTGCCGATCGGCGATCGATCGACAAAAGTGGATCGATCACCGGCTCATGTGAAAAGCCTTAATATCTTCGGACTCAACATTTTTGTTCGTTTCCAACAGATCGTGTCACACTCTATCTTGTAACATCAGAGGACTTGAATGTACATCTTATCAACTCCAGCTAGAGCTTTGTTGTCATGCTGTTGCTCCATCAGCTCTAAGTGGTGGGCACTTTCACACTGCAATATCCTATTTGCATCTCAAACCAGTTTAACGCGTAGTATTCGGAGAGCCAATAGCACCAGGATTTTGTAAGAAGTTTGGTATATGGGTTTCATTCGTTATTGTTTCTTTGCTGTCCTTGTGTTCCAGATCAAGTCACAAGAATTGAACCAATATCCAGCAGTCGTCAAATAACAATAAATAAGCCCATGCCTGAAATATAAAAATATATTGAAAATGTGGTGGCCATTTAAATCCAAGATTGGCACCACGGAAACATCTGCATATTTATTAGATGATATATTTGTGTTTCCGTGGCATCACACAACATAGCGTATTGCCATCATTGAGCTATACTATGCTGCTGCAAACAGTCCATATATAGATCAAAACATTAATATGTTTAAAATTGTTAGGCCAATTTTGAAATCTAAATGGCTGCCACAATGAAAGCAATCTGCAACTTGTAAGAGGCTATATATTTGTTCCTTGGCTATGCACAAACCGGGTATGGCCCACCAATTTGAGACACTTCTATGTTGACTTAGAAGTCCAATATAGAGCAAAATATTTTAAATGGTGCCATTTTGAAAATCCAAGATGGCAACCAACGAAGGGATAAAAAACTGGTAACAATTTGATTTGCTTCTGGACCATTTATCTACATTTAAGACCAAACAATTTTCCAAGTGTAACAAAAAAACCAAACACAATGACACCGTCCCAACTATAACGCCGCCACCACCCTGCCTCTTTCTGTAGGAAAAAACAAACCACTACTTTGCAAATGTTAGAAATGCTTACGCCACCATAATATTTTTAATTTGTTCCTATTGTCACCATAATCATTATAATTTCTCATTTTTTTTTAATTTTTCTTTTTTTATAATTTCAAGTTATTTTGTATTATGAAAGTTTATTCATACAACAAGGTATAAATGACACCGAAATACAGTCACTAGCAGAATATTTGTGGCCAGTGGCAGTCATTTTGAATAGGCATCCATCTTGAATATTGTTGTGGACATTTTGTACTATGGGGGGATAATTATCGCTTATGTATACAATAATAATTGTGAAATAACCTGAATAACATACACGGGGAAAAATAGATGAAAAATAGGCTAAGTTTAAATCAGTGGCGGCCATTTTGAATTTGCCGCCATCTTGGTCGAAAAGATTTTGCCCATATCCAGAATATTCAGCATAAAAAACTCAGAACTTTCTTGTGCAATTTGATCATGCTTTTAACCAAAATGCACAATACATTCCAACTCTTCCGTCATTCTGCAGCCACTATAAAGAGATCGTGCCTTCCCAGATCATGCAAGTGGTGTCATCTGTCCACAATGCATTGAAAGAAATTCTTCGCAGTACTTCCTCCCACTTAACTAGCGAAATATCATTGGCCATTATAACACCTTTCTCGAAAAAATGAGTAAACATCGAAACCTATTTTGTTTTCAACATTAAACCCTCAAAATCATAATTCGTTTTGGTTGCATCACAATATAAATCAAGCTTTTACTACGGAACACAAAATCGAGTTCTGACTCGCCTACTGTCTGGTTGAGTAACGGAAGGTCAAGAATTAGTTAACTCATCAATCTAAATTTTCAAAAAGGCGTACTTCCTAAAAACTTTAAGAGCGAAGCATTAGCCGGTGGCAATTATCTTTTCCATAAGTTCTGACTTTAAGTACAATGTTATATCCGACATGCGTTGTTTGTTGAGAGACTCATGATCTGGAGAGAGATTTTTATGTCTTGATAGTATCCTAGAATGTGTCAAAAATTCCTACCGACACCGTGATACTTCCAATTCCAATTGTTATTCTCATCTCATTGCTTATGAGGTCCACAGCTAATGGTGCTGAACTGGTGGAGCCAGACTTCACTCTTGATTGGTTAGGGTTTGAGAGGTCTATGTCCACTGGTGGACGAAAGGTAGAGCACTCATTCAGAAAGTGATCTTCTCTGTGATGGGAGCCACATTGGCAGGCTAGAGACAGTCGCAGCCCCCACGTCCCGTTGCATATTGCTGTTGAAAACGACCGACTCCTGTCGCGAAACCTCGTTAAAGGGGACGCCATCCTGGACGTGTATCAAGATGGATATGTTGAAAGCTCTGTCATAGATGTGATAGTGATTGTCTGGTCTTGAGGTTCCTAGCCAGCAGTGTTCCATGTTCCATGAGATTAGTGGCGTATCGACGACGGCAGTCTCGGTTCTAGCCGAGCTGGTTGTGATTTACTTTGATAGTAATTAGCAGGGCAGTGTTGTTGTCCAACAGAGCTAGTTAACAAACACAACAAACAGTGTGTTTTTTGAAAGCACTGGTAGAAAATCTGAATGGAGTAGGACAGGCGCCGTAATGGTTAGGCATGGTCTCGCGTCCAGCTTTTTGAATTGAGAGCTATTGCAATCGTGCGGTCAATTCAGCAGCGCTGGGCGGTCATATTCACGTTGAACAGCATGGGAGGCAATACTGATCCTTGTGGGACCCTTCCTCAGACCGACTCAGTCGACTGCTCTGCCAATCACTGTCCTAAGACAAAGCCACGGTCTTGAAATTGTACAAAGGTGACGATCCGGGACTGGTCTAACAAGCTTAGTGTCAAGTGCCTGGTACCCCAACACACGGTGTCCATATGTTCAGTATGGTCCCACCACGATGACACCTGCCTTATGACGCTTTTCAAAATCATAATTTGTGAGTTATCATACAATCTGATCGACAGTGATCCGACCACGCGAATCCTGCTTGTTCATCACGGCAGATGTATGGGGTTCGCGACGGGCTCGCAGCCGGGCCAGGACGCACCTCTCAGATTGAAGGAAACACACAGTACGTAATATTGGGGGTAGTTTCTTATAGTTGTCGAGCAGCTTTTTGTTTTGTGTCAGTGCGATGATGGGTAGCCCTCCTCCAGATCTTGAGTAAGGACTGTTTGGTAAGGGAACATGTGTACAACTCCTAAATTTTACAACGGATGATAGGTATGTACAACTGGTTGAGCCCGTTGTTGTACTCTAATGGCTACTTCTGAGACCAAAGACATTGAATATACCTTAGTTTACACACTGCATTATAATTGACATAATATATCTCATAAATGGCCATAAGTGTCTAAGTGCCCTTTGGAAATCATCAAACCAGAATGCCGCTGTAAATAGTTAGAGACAAGACTTTCGAGGCTCTTTTAAACACATAATATGTTTGTTTGTATTTTATGGGACAACTAAGTTTTAGTGTCACTATACATAGTTGTCCCTAAAATACAAGACACATGCAAGGCATACCCAGTCTGACTGTATCTGTAATAAGCAAACCTTAAAAGTAGTGTCTTCACTTGATTCAATGGCACCAAGGGTCATTTTAATAAAATATAATGACTTAGTCGAGCCGTTTACATAAACAGATTTTAAATCAAAGTTATTTTCACATATTCACAGTAGAGTTCAACAATGGTTCAATCATTTGTACACAACTACATTTGTACACAACTCCTGGAGCAGTGAGACATCGTGGTCACAGTGCATCAGGAACTCCGCTGGTATATTATCATACCCAAGAGAAGAAGAACCATTTCTATGGAATTGGAGTGTTTATTTGTGTGCAATTATATTCACTCTGGCACGATTTAACAAATAGGGCAATTCAAAGCTTGCCATTCATTGGACATTTTTATTTGTATTTGTTTTATTGTTATGAAACGAAATATTTACATTGACTTAGTTTGTTGACTATTAAACTTCTTGTTGTTGGTACAAAACCTTAGACTTCCTTTGTGTACTTAATCTGTGTTTTGTATTCTTTTGCCCAGTTGCAATCTTTTGTTGTGAGCTTCAGAAAGCATAGCAATTACTCTGAAACAACTCTACCCATCCAAAAATGGCTCAAATAGATTTTGGTGAATTGGCCTTATAGTGATTATATCTCTGAATTCACACGGCAAATCAGATGATACAAATAATAATTTTCTTTAATATTTACCAATTAAGAATACATTTATTTTGAATTTCATATTAACCATTCTTTTCTGTATGTGCCATTTTTTTAGCCCGCTATAGTGAATGGTGATAAGAGCAATTGAATTTTAACGCCTAGCGGCTCGGATTGCTTCATATATTCCTCTCAGAAGTCAGGACTAACCACAAATGTTGAACTTATCCCTGTCTCCATTGTTCGTAGTTCCTTACTACGACAGAGGGTGTATTGAGTCAATCCCACAATGCACCATTTTTGGGAACTTTCACCTACACTAGGTCGATTGGATCCTAAAAATCATATTCTTTAGCCCTGAAAACCTTGGCTTTTATGCTCATTTTAGCCCAGAAATTACTTAGGTAATTTTTAGGCTGATTATTAATTGTCTGTGTTCTTGAACTTTGGACACCTTTTATCCCTAATTACTGACATGTGTTTATTACATAAATTATGCGTCACATTGCTATTCATCATGGGCTTGATTATACAGCCTGTCTCGAAAAAAATGGTACAATCGAAACCCTATTTTTTCAACATTAAACCTCAAAATAAGTAATTCGTTTTGTGCATCACAAGATAACTCCAGCTTTAGCTACGGAACTCAAAAATCGAGTTTGTGCCACTTTCTGGTTGAGTGAAGAAGGTCAAAGAATTAGTTAACTATCAGATCTAAAATTCTTCAAAAAGGCGTTAACTTCATAAAGAAACTTTAAAAGATGCGAAAGCAGTTAAGCAACGGTGGAAAATATCTTCAATAAGTTCTGACTTTAAGATAAAATGTATAATATTCGACATACTGTTGTTTGTTAGAAGAGAATCATGATCTGGAGGAGAGAGTTTTTATGGTCTTGAAGTATCATGAAATGCAAAGTCCTACCGACACCTTGATACTTCCAAATTCCAATTTTTATTCTTCTTCTTGCGTATGAGGCAGCAGCTAAATGTGCTGAATTTGGTGGAGCCAGCTCACTCTTGATTGGTTAGGGTTTGAGAGGTCTATATCAACCGGTGGACGAAAGGTAGAGCACTCATTAAAATGTGATCTGCAGTCTGTGATGGAGAGCCACATTGGCAGGCTGGAGATGGTCGCAGCCCCCACGGTACCCGGTGCATATTGCTGTTGAAACGACCGACTCCTGTGCGAATCCTGTTCAAGGTGACCCATTCCTTGCGTGGAAGATTGATATCGGTTGGGAGTTCTGTCATAGATGTGATAGTGAATTGGTCTGGTCTTGAGGTGTCCAGCCAAGCAGTGTTCCATGTTCCATGAGATTAGTGGCGTATCGACGAGCGCAGTCTCTGTCTGCCGAGCTGGTGTGATTCTTTGATAGTATTATGCAGCAGGTGTTGTTGTCCAACAGAGCCTTGTTAACCAGTTTTTGAAAGCACTGGTAGAAACTCTGATGGAGTAGGACGAAGGCAGCCGGTAATGGTTAGCATGGTCTCGTGTCCAGCTTTTGTGTTTGAGAGCTATTGCAGCGTGGCGGCATATTCAGCAGCGCTGGGGCGGCATATTCAAGTTGAACAGTATGGGAGCCAATACCGATCCTTGTGGGACTCCGTTCCTCAGACGACGCAGTCGACTGCTCTGCCAATCACTGGTCCTAAGAACAAGGCCACGGTTTGAAATTGTACAAGGTGACGATCCGGGATGGTCCTAACAAGCTTGAGTGTCAAGCCCTGGTACCACACGGTGTCATATGTTGCAGTATGGTCCACCAAGATGACGCCTGCCTTATGACGCTTTTCAAATATAATTTGTGAGTTTTACAATCTGATCGACAGTGCTCCGGCCACGGCGAAATCCTGCTTGTTCATCAGGCAGATGGGGTTCGACGACGGGCTCCAGCCGGGCCAGGATCATCCTCTCAAGGAGTTTGAAGGAAACACACAGTAGTAATATTGGGCGGTAGTTCTTTGGGTTGTCGACAGGCTTGTTTGGTTTGGGGTGTGCGATGATGGGTAGCCCTCCTTCAGATCTTGAGTAAGGACTGGCTGGTAAGGCAACAGGTGTACACTCTAATTTTACAACGGATAAGATAGGTATGTACAACTGGTGACCCGTTTGTTTTACTCTATGCTACTCTGAAGCAAAAGAATTGAATAGACCTGTTTACACACACTGCTTATATTACATAAGATATCTCATAAAGGGCCATAAGTGTTTTGCATTATGGGAAAATGCGTGTAAATTGTTAGCAGACATTGTCAAGGCTCTTTATACAAATATATTGTTTGTATTTTTGGGACAACTATGTTGTTATTGGGTCACTAATACATATTTCCCGAAAAACAAGCACTGCAAGCATAACACAGTTTATATGTCTCTGTAATAAGAAACTGAAAAGTATGTGTCTTCAGTTTTGATTCAAATGGCACCAAGGGTCCTTTTATAAAATATATATGACTTATTCGCAGTTTACATAAACAGATTTACTCAAAGTTTTATTTTGGCTACATAGTAATCAGTAGAGTTCAACAAATTGGTTCAACAAGTGTACACAACTACATTTGTACACAACTCCGGTAGCCATTGAAGACATCGTGGGTCAAAGTGCATCAGGAACTCCTCTGGTATATTATCATACCCAAGAAGAAGAACATTTCTATGGAATTGGAGTGTTTATTTTGTTGCAATTATATTCATTATGGATGTTTTTAACAAATGCCTTCAAGCTCCTTTCCATTGACATTTTTAAATATTTGTATTTGTTTATTTTTATGAAAAGAAAATATTTATATCATTGAACTATTATGTTGACTATTAAAGCTTGTGTTGAAACCCTTAACTCTTTTGTAACTTTAATCTGTGTTTTGTTTCTTTTGCCAATTGCATTTTTTTGTGAGCTTCAAGAAAGGCATAGCACATTACTCGAAACAACTCTACCCATCCAAAAATGGCACAAAATCGTTTTGGTGAATTGCACTTAATTGATTATATCTCGAATTTCCCAATGCAAATCATGATGAGACAAATAATAATGTTCTTTATATTTTACCCAGTAATGATAAATTTATTTTTAAATTCATATTTAACCATTTTTTCTGATTGTGCATTTTTTTAGACCGGCCTATAGTGACTGGTGATAAGAGCATTGAATTTACGCCTAGCGTCTCGGATTTTGCTTCTATATTTCCTCTCAGAAGTCATAACTAACCACAAAATGTGGAAAATAAATCCCCTTGTCTCCAGTGTGTCGTCAGTTCCTTACACACAGAGGGTGTATTGAGGCAATTCCACACAATGGCACCAGTTTTGGGAAATTTCACCTCAATAGGTCATGTGATCCCATAAAAATCATATTCTTTAAACCCATGAAACCTTGGCTTTTATGCTCAATTTGCCCTAAGTACTTAGGGAATTTTTAGCCTAATTATGAATTGTCTAGTGGTTTCTGAACTTTTGGAACACTTTTTATCCTAAGTCTGACCATGTGTTTTTATTACAGTACAGTATAGGCACATTGCTATCATCATTGGAATTGAGTCGAAACACCCTCTGTCTTACTACACAAGTCACATCATGAAACAATATTCAAAAGTTAGCAGGGATATGAATGTATCCAGTAATCATGGCCTCACTTTATTGTCCGGCAGTTGATTTTATTTTTTGGAATTATTGAAATACCTTAAAGGTGCAATGACATATTTCAAAAACTGCAATTACAAAAAAAAAAAAATTAGTAACTTCTTTGATGGATCATTTTTTTTACCGTGAGCAATCTGATATCTGATACAATTACGGTTCTCGATAGATATATCTATATATATATATATAGATATATTATATATATATATAATATATACAGATTTTAATCTCTGCAGTCGCAATAGACTTAAAGTGGATGTCTCACAAAAAGTATATTGAGCCCATGTAAGCACATGCTTTGGGCAATGATATCCACATCCATAAATCATTAAAAGTTTAGATTTTTCAACCAAAATC
>JAMKCH010037339.1:0-14866 GCA_023653785.1 Ophioderma brevispina | reverse complement strand
ACCAGAAAGAACTTAAGAAGAACGAGCCAAGATAAGATGCCTATATAAAAAACCGGGACGTTATTTACTTTGCAGATTATAATGATTACATCGAGAATTTGTGTTGCATTACATCAATAAAAAATTTAGGTAGTTGACACGGCTATGGCAAGCAATAAAGGCCATCAACGTTATTGTGCAACGCGTTGAGAGAAAGTTAGCACGCGGTGCGACATTTCTGCAACGCGCTTGAGAATTTCAGCAAAGGTTGGCGGTGTCGGCCAATTCAAATCAGAATTTCTGTGAAAGTATTAAACAAATAGACCCACAACGCGTTGTAGATACTTTGCAAAGCGTTGCACACCTTCACCAACGCGTTGCGAGCTTTAACATACGAGTGCAAGCTTCCAAACGCGTTGCTAAGGTTAACAAGCATAAGGACAAAACGTATGGCCGCAACGCGTTGTGAGAAAGTCACGAACGCGTTGCAACATTTCGGCAAACGCGTTGCGACATTTCAAGCAACGCGTTGAGAACATTCAGCAACGCGTGGCGACATTTCGGCAAGGCGTTGCGGTGTCGGCCAACAAATCAGTCGAATTTCGTGACGTATTTCAAAAATATAAATAATAACAACGCGTTGCGCCTTCACGACGCGTTGCAAACCTTCACGACGCGTTGCGGCAATACGTTATGACCTTATTGCCTACACAACGCGTTGTGAAGTTTGCAACGCGTTGTGAAGCTCGCAAGCGTTGTGATGGCTGCAAGGCGTTGTGAAAAGCCATAAGGGTCAGAAAGTATTGCCGCAAACGCGTTGTGACATCTATATTTTTAAATTACGTCACAGAAATTCATGATTTGATTGGCCGACGCCGCAACGCGTGTACTTTTCACAACGCGTTGCGGCAATACGTTATGGACCCTTATGTTGTGGACCTTTGCAAACGCGTTGTACAGCTCACAACGCGTTGTGAATCTCAACGCGTTGTGAAGGCTTGCAACGCGTTGTGGGAAGTTTCTTACCAAAAGGCGTCTTTTGCCTAGATACTTTGCAACGCGTTGTGGTCTATTTTTTTGAACATACGACATAGAAATTCATGATTTTGATGGCCGACACCGCAACGCGTTGCTGAAAGGTCGCACGCGTTGCCGAAATGTAGCAACGCTTGCTACTTCTCGCCAAACGCGTTGCGGCAAGTTACGTTATGGGCTTGTTATGGCTTGCCATACAAGGCCGTTCTTACTCAACGTGGTAGCCTATTACGGAGTACACCATGTTACCGACGGCAGCTACGCACAAGTACACACTGGGGATAATGGCGAGGCAGTAAGCGGCACAAGGGCTTACAAGTACACAGTTATTAGGTATTAACAGGTGTTGGCTACTCTGCTGTACCTTACATAATGCTAGCCTGTAGTTGCCCACTAGGTGGAGTGAAGGTGGATGTGGTGGTAGAACAGTAGGTGGATGTGGAGTAGACACCAGCTACCCCGCAGCTACTCCGCGACGCCATTTTGAGAGTTGCTGAAAAAATCTCATGATATGAGGACGCTATAGACTTGTAGACCATATCAATGAGTATATTACCTGTTTGAAGCTGATCCTTTCTCGACAAAAACTGCTTAGGTAAGGACGTCGGAGAGGATATCTCCCAGGAAAGATCAAAACATGGTATGCTTTAATTGAATCCACTGATGACCCATAACAGCAAGACATGGTCTACCATCCGAAAGCTCCGAGGGGATCCAACCCAAAAGAACCTCCACAGCAGCCAATGTCACACCCAACCAAAGGTTGGCCCACCAGCTTGCTTTTAAAAGGGAAAGTGCAGCAAGAAAGCCCAAGACACTAGTCCGTAAGAGGTTTAGTGGCGAACCTGATTTCACTCGCCATTCAACATGGACGAAGTGGAATCCGGTAGTTGCTAAACTTCAACCAGGAAAAGGCGGTGGCCTTGATCAATATCTCAAAATGAGCAGCTGAAAAACGTCGACCCAGTAACAAAGGAATGGCTTCTTGAGCTCTATATGCTGCTTATTTCCCACAGGTCCCAAAGATCTGGAGAACGCAGTGTTATTGCACTCATAAAGCCTGGGAAAGACCCAACCAATCCCAAGCATATAGACACCAATATCACTCCTCAGGCATAAATACAAGCTCTTTGTGAAAGTCTCATGCTCAACCGTATTGCACTTGTGATAGACGAATACAAGAACAAGCAGTTTTCCGGCAGCAAAATCAACAACTAGCCAAGCACTCAACCTAACTCACACATTGAGGATGGTTTCGAGAGCGGTATGGTAACGGAGTTGTGTTCGTCGACTTATCAGCAGCCTACGACATGTTAATACAGATGGCCTACTCCATAAAGATTCTGGAAATCACCAAGGGACATACGCTGACGGGCTTATAAAGGATGTGGAAAACAGGATGCTCTTTGGTCAGCTAGGAGCAAAGAAGAAACGAAGGCGGTAGGCCTCAGAATGGGACTACCACAAGGGAGGCGTGCTTGCGCCTCTCCTGTTCAAAATATTACCACCGGACCAACCTAGAATGTGAGGAACCTGTCGTTTCCACAAACAGGTCTTGGCGGAATCAGTGAAGCAGCCGGACGTTGTACCCATCTCTGGATGGATCATATTGGAGAACCGCAGTGTTTGGAAACGATAAGAAGAACCTCGCCTGCTACGCCAATAATGGGATGTAGTTTTCATCTACTCACCGACAATTGTCTTGACTTCGTTACCTCGATGCTCCGTTTTCTTTTGAATCCAACGCTTGGTCTTTGTATGAAGGTATTTGCAACTGTATTGAGAACACTATGATATGTTGGAAAAGTGCAATGAACAGAGGTCTTAGAAGGCGGGAGAGATTCGAAAAATAGAGAATATTTTTCTTGTCTGGCCGACGCCTACTGCCAAAGAAAAGCACCGACTACAAAAAAGATCCAAAGAGGACACACACTTTTTTCGCTAACCGAGGAACCGTACTTGTTAAAGTATTAAGTGTTGCTTAATTCGTAATAATTACGTTCTTAAGATAGCGCGTCACCATTCAAATTTCTCACTCGAAATTCTTTCTAACGGAATAAACCTCATTATCATTAAATTGATAGGCGATCCAAAAAGCAATAAAAATCCACTTGATATGAACGAGATTAATTGATTTTTGGGAAATAGCTGTAGGACTTCCTAAAGTAACACAATAGCAAATAAAATTTAATCAAAAAAATGTTTAGAGATGCGCGTATGTAAGATCCCAGCAGATACGTAAAATAATTTCGAGATATCTCGAAAGCCGCGGCACGCTATCCCCTGAATTTAGAACACGCAGTTTTCAATACCCCTGATACGTTTTTTTTTTTACTTGATTTTACTCGGATGGGATTATTTGATTTTTTTTAAAATTTTTGTTTACAAATAATGAACATGGTGTTGACTAAGAAAAGCTGTATGAAGGCAGAAAATATGAAGCAAATTTTAATAGGCTAAGTCCGTCTGTCTGTCGCATGTCCGTTTCCTGATAACAGGCCTTGACATTTAATTGGTGGGTGTAACTGGGCCGAGTCAGAACAAGTTTGAATTTTTTGGGGTGCTACTAAATCTTATTTGAAACTTTTCCCTCCCCAGCATAAGAAAAAGGGACGATTTTTGGCAAAAATCAGTGATTTAGGCTAAGAAATCCTTTTTTGGTTGCAAAAATCAGAGATTGTACCAAAATTGGTTTGAAGAAATTCATAAAAAATTGATGATGGTTCCCGCCCCGCCCAAAAAAACAAAAACATCACTCCCCCCCAAAAAAAAAAATTACGTTTCCCACCCAGAAAAAGTCTGGCGCCAGCAAGCTAGGTAATTGCAAAAGCCGGGTAATCGTCTGCGTATCATTATTTTACATATGGTTACCTTTATTATGGAGAGACAGAGGATGACGGACATAAATACAGTGTGGACAAAAAAAAGGTTTACACATATATATCTGCAAATCTCTAAAAAGTGAGTCGACAAAATTTTTTAATTAAGGTTTTTGAAGATATTTATTAATTACAATATCTGTTATAACCTGGTGAAAACGGTGTTCAAAACAAGCTCAATAACAAAATGGACGGCCAAATCGTGCAAAATGGTCAAACCCACTTTGCCCACAACGTAAGTCTATGGAAAACCATTAAGTTAAAAGAAATCAATACCATTGCGTGACTGGAGGCCTACTGCTTAACTAACTACTGACCACGCTTCGAGTTTGTGTGAAGTGTTTTACGTTTGAAAATGAATGCTATAATATCTCCAACCGTGAAACTGAACTTTAAATGCCTAATTACATAATAAATTAAAGTTGATTTAATGGGAGAGAGTTAAATGAAATGCATGTTTTTCTTGCATGACTGATCGAACTCTGCTTGTACAATTTTCTAGGTTGCATGGTTTGGGGAAAGATCATAAGAAAAACATTGTTCCGTTTTTATTTTAGCTTATTTTTAAATTATAATATAAACATTCTAATTTTTAAATAATTTGAGGTGCCTTAATTCTTACCTTTGTGGTTTTATCACAAATACCAGGTCCCATGACGGGGTGCATTGTTCAATGCGGTGTATGAATCTTGGATGCCAGAGACTTGCCGTTGTGTGCAAAGTGTTTTTGACCTTTTTTCTTCCTCTAGATGGGCATTTTGGTCATTTCAGCTTTGTTTTCAATGCGTTTTCCACCACGTTTCCAAAAGCAATCGTAGTTAATACTACCTTCAACGATTTTGGATCTTTCTACCACTTTTGAGAAATTGAAGGCGAAAAAGAGTTTAAACTTTTTTTTTGGTACCAGCTCTGTATATATGTAATCACAGATCTACTTACATAACGTAAAAAGTCTTCTTTTTGGTCTCGGTAATGGAACCTTGGTTATATGTATTTTCCACCACGCGTTACCAGATTCGCTTTATATAAAACAAACTCATTTAAACCAGGTATGCGATCTATTATCTGAGAAGAAAATAATAATACAAATTGAAGGAACGCTGTTTTACATTATTCTTTCCATATCCACAATTGTAATTGACACATCAATAGCATACCATCCAGGTTGAAAACAATCTACATGGAGTAAGTCCCTACAGATAGCACGCATATATTGTCCCATTAATAACCTGCGTATAGCGCACGATCCATCCCATGGATTATTTCCTAAATAAGCGCGTGCGAACGTCGCGGGTCATTGTGAGAGTCACAATGACTTCTCACAATGACTCCTGCGTGTGACACGTAACTAGTATCGAAATTGATTTGGGCCACGAGATGGATAGACATTCGGCGAAAACATTGATTTCCACATCAAAATAACCAGCGATTTAAGCCAATCAAAACCACTATTAAATGCGACACTTTTCAGCTCACCTCCATTGCGACAAACCTTAGTACATCAAACAAATAATAAAACCCTAATATGCCAGGCCACAAAAATTCCACGTAATTCCCTGACTGAGGCTGAACTTCAACATGACATGTCTGCCCCATGGCCGGTATTTTATGGACAAGGTATCCGCGATGCCCTATTTAACATCAGTTCATTTCGAACTAAACAAAATGGCCAGACAAAATGGATGAAGACGACAACATTTACAGCCCTCATTCAGTTTTAGCGTCGAGGAATTAATCGAGAGGCTCTCCGTAGAGCTCTGGATCAAACAACTGAAACAAAAATTCATGCGTGATTGACACTACCGTATCATCTGATCATGTATGGTGAAATCACTCATTCACTGCACTCGGTCATGTCCTCATGACTCAGGTGAGCATCGGTCATGGTCTAGCCGATGGACAGTCTCAGGGCATGGGTCTCTTTTCAAGAGTAAAACAAGACGACATGGGTACTGGTTTCCGCACCCCAAAAAAGACATTAAAATGTATAATCAGTGCTTGAAACAATGAAAAGCCGGCCGTGTTTTTTTGCGATCGAGTATTGTTCGTGCCCAACGCAACTTGCACGAGACAGAAATGTAATATGCAAATCAAGTCACGGACGGGCATGTTTGGGATTTCCCCCATAGTTCCCCCCTGAAGGGGGGGGGGGGTCCTGGAAGGTGGCGGTGGTAGTAAATAAAAATAGGAAATGATACCAATACAAAGATTAAATAAATTAAATAACAAATAAAGGAAATAAAACAAATCAACCAGTGACAGAGAAACAGAAAAATCAGTAAAACAGAGAACTACAAAATGAATCAAACATCAATAAACAAACAATACCCAAATAACAAAATATTAACAAATATTAAAAACAAACAAAAAATACAAATAACGAATGCCAATTCACAATGAAAAAGAAGAAATAAATTAATTAAAAAATTTAATATACAACAAAGTGGAATAAATGAACAAATATAATAAAAAAAAAATAAACTTGTAAATGTAATAATACTGTATGCATTAGAAACAAAATTAAATTAACAAATAGAACAAAGATATAAATAAATCATAACAAATAGACGACCAATGGAACAAATAAATTCATAAAATTGAATCAAACAATAAATAAACAAAACAAAGACCAAAAAACAAAAATGACTGTACAAATATTAAAACAAAAAAATCCAAATAAACAAATGCAAATTCACAATGGAAAAATGAAAAATAAAATTATATAACATTAAAAACTTAAATACACCAAGTGGATAACTGAACAAATATAAATACAACATTAAATAACATTGCAAATGTAGAATATTTGTATGAATACAACAAAATTACAATTAATAAATAGACAAAGATAATAAAAAATAAATAGCAATAGATGGACATGAACAATACAAAAATTAATCAATATACCAAAGCCAAATACAAAATAAGCAAAATTAATGTACAAATATTAAAATAAAAATAAATACAAATAACCAATTTGCAAATTCACAACCTACACCAATGAAAAAATGAAGAAATAAAATTTTATAAAAATGTGAAATACAACCAAGGAATAATGAACAAATATAACTACAAAAAATAACAATTGTAAATGATACTAATTTGAATGAATAAACAAAGTAAATTAATAATAGACAAGATAATAAACAAAATAAATAGCAAATAGACAAAAAAAAAAAAAATCAAATTAAAAACATGGATAAATGAAATAATTATACAAATAATGGTGAAAAGAAATCCCGAAAGAAACGTTCGTTCATTCGTGCATTACCATGATGAGTGAAAAACTCAAACTCTGCATGGTCTGGCCAGCGAGCTCCTTAAACCATGTAAACATTACAAAGATGAAATGTTTTGGATCTTCTAACACATCAATGCTTAAATTACTCAATTGACTCTTGTTTTTGTTTTTTTTGTAAACAAGGCCGGGAACTTTGAAATCTACGACAGCAGTGTTTCTGGGACGGTATAAATACGCTGTAGTTACGTTTATGGGATGCGTGGGAACAGCTCAGCCTCATGTCATGACCATGTGACTTTGGCCATGCATGATGACTGTGAAATCGATTACGTAGTAGTTTTATGGATAACAGCGAAAAGTTAGAGGTGAAACACTGAAAATATCTTACCGTACACTTCATGGTAAATTTGATATTCTCTTAAAGCCTGGTCCTTTGTTACCATTTCGAAAACAATAATTTCCAGCCGGCCGCGAAGTTCAAGAACGCAAGGACTCCCTATCAATGTCATGCATTGTCAGACCCGCCACCTGGTAAATTGTGAGTGAGTGATGATCATACCTTCATACTCAACTGCCATAAAATCTGATCTTATTTCAAGCAATCCATATCCGTACGATTACCCAGGGTTGTTTAAATAAACTATCGAAAGTTGTTTTTTAATTTAATAATCACAGCCCAACAGATGTAATAATTCCATCTCTGAAACAGCGAACTGGCGAAACCCTGCCTGCTTCCTTCCCCACTTTCAAGGTTTCACTCGAAATGGCCCCTGAACATGGATTAAAAAATTTCAATTGCTTTTTCTGATTGGTCAAAACTTGTTACTGGGATATTGACCGTATTATTTACTGGGATTCCCGGGAGACTTTACTATTATATTCGAGGAAGACGCGATCAAATAAAATGAAATTGGAGTTTAAAGTGAGAATTTTAATTTGGTAGATATGAAACTACGGTTTATTAATGACATATAACTTTGCACCATCTTTTTTTCGGTCATGGTGTGAAATCTTGGGTTTTGGTTTTTTGGGCCTCGGTATTTTTTCTCGGGAGCTGTCGCTCCCTCGGAAAAATCCCTCGGCCCAAAGCAACACAAAGATTTCACACAATGACCTCCAAAAAAGATATGCGCATTATTATTGTCCTAAACATCGTTCCCCATCGTTCATCTGGCATCGGCTCACGTGGCTAACGTAGATTGGGCCCTAGTGGTTTTCCATTGGCAATGTGATAATCGGTTTCATATCGGCATCCTTTAATGGTCTATAACATTGGCGCTCAATTTGGCAATCGACAACAAGCTCATATAAGTCCAATTATTGTGATAAGTTGGCTCAATATTGGGCTTAAGCTAATGTTTGCCGCAAAATACAGGTGAGAAAACACTAAAAACAACATACAGAAATAGCCCAAATATCTCTCAAGGACGATTGTTTTTGATCAGAACACAATTATTTCACAAAAAATATTATACCTATACATACCCAATTTCAATAAAAATAAACTTCATTAATTTAATTAATTATTTAAAATATAGCGTTGAATGTATTTATTTTACCAATAAAAAATATTGATATATTCCCAAGATTGTTTCACCTCTATTACCAGAATTGGCTCAATATTTGTGCAACCCTTTTGGGGGGGCCCCCGGCCCAATATGGTCCATTTTTTGGCCGATGAGGAAATAATTGGGACCGATAACTGTATAGCCATACTGGTCCGAATATTGAGTATATCTTGGGCCTATATTGGCCCATATCTCTTTAATGTTTCTGGGAAGTGCTTCCAGCTGATATGTATATATATGGACTACACAAAATGTATACACTTTCTACTAGGGGACTGGAGAGCAGAAGCTTAGCAATTTGGTTTGTTTTGTTTGTTATTAATTATTTTGTTTTTGGTTGTGTATTTTTGGTTTTTTTTTAGTTTATGTTGAGCAGCTTTTGACGCAAAGGAGAGCTTTTTGGCAGTTGTATCTGATCCCAATGCGCCTTACTACACAAAGTTTTAGCAACTGTATATGTGGGTGAAGGTGAAGAACTAACATTCCTGTAAGTTCAGAAATACTTAAGGTAACTTCTCGCCGTATCCAAAAATGCCTTTTCCCCCCTTTCAAAAGTCACGAGGAGGGCGGACTCCCTGCCTTGTGTTTAGGGGTAAATTGCCTCTAGATTAACAGACACATACGCTAACCTTCCTTTATTATTTGCGGTTACGTCAGTTAGGTAAGTCATTTTTTCTTTTCTTAGGGGTACGTAAAGCATGAATATTGGCACAAAGGTAGAGTTTGCATTTTTATATTTTTATAATTAGCGCCCTCTATTGCCAATTTCCACCTATCTTATATAAATCCTATAAACTATATTTAAAACATCTATGGGCCGCTATAAAATTCCGAAAATTTTAATAGGAAGTTAGCTAGTGGTAACTGTGGGAATAGATAATCCAAACTATTTGTCAAAATTATGTCGCTGTTGATATCTTTGGTGTTGAACGGCTTTTTTGGAAGTTTTGGGAAGGGACTTGTCTTACATGTTTTTTTATGGTTCTTATGTTATAGGTCTTAGATTACTATATGTTAGGTCTTATTTTTTTTTTAAGACCAGTCTAATCGGTCTTTGCTCCTAATTTAGAGGTGTTACTTCTTACGTCTTGACAGCGCGAGACAATTAAAGATAATTCACAACAATGGTAACACGCGGGGATCAATGAACTGTTTTGTTTTAGTTAGGATAGCCGTCTGGTGCGCCATACGTAAGAGTCGTGGAAGCGGGAGCTTTTTTTAACATGAACAGGTAAGCTAATGCCTGTTGCTGGTAAAACTTACAACAATTTCCGATTCCAACGATTTTTTAAACGTATTGAAGGAGGGGTACATGGATTTTTCCCATTGTATAGCCAGTAAAATTTTTAATTTCATATGCGTTTAAGTTTTGGCTTTCAATCCTTTTTTGACTAAAATTCGACACTCGGTTCCACAGATAGGGAGCCTTTCATTAAGGCCGTTGCGCTTATTTTTTTAGTTTGCTACAGTCCCTGTCAAGGATGTGCTATAACGCCCTGTCATTAGGATCTCCCGTTTTTCTTTGTTTTTTTCGGGAAAATTTTCCATAACTATCCAGTGGAAACTGATTGGGTGTGGCAATGTAAATACAACCATGCAATGGATGCATGAAGCATTGCCGGTCAAAATAATGTGATACTATCGCTGGGGGTCTTGGTTTTGTTTACTCTGTGGAGCATTCGTCTGGGTTCAACTAAAGGTTCCGGTTGACAGATAATGTTGGCATTAGAAATTAATTAGAAAGTCATGCAAAATCAAACACCCAACGACCACCATAATACTTTTGATTGACACATTGTGCTTTCACACACTATCCCTATTTGTGCAAAGGCGGCTTGCTCCGCTCGCAGAGGGTTTCCCCCTCGACACTCGCCTTCTGCTATCCCGTCACGGTTGGTGGGGGAACTTTGAGCGCCTTTGAAAAAGACTAAATTATGGATATTGTATTAAAACATCAACCAGTCCCTCTCCCCACCGCTTGGTTCTTCTTTTGAATGCTCTTTTGAACATGCAAAAGGGAAGTAGACCCCGCCAATATCATTACACCATCAAGAATAGCACTGCTTGAGCATGTTAGTAAATATATAATAGTCACTGTTGACAGCAAAGACAAACCAAAATTGTCGCTTTTCGCCGACATGAAAATCATTGTTTGATTGAATTATTCCTTGGGAAATGCATTCCCCCACATTCACTAACGTGGGTAAAAGCCTTATATCCCTTAGTAAGTTTCATTTACAACCTTTGGTTATCATGTATCGTGTAAACTAACTCTGTAATTAGGATTCGTTAACTCTTTTTCTTACCTTGATTTTTTGGAAAATCTGATATCCCATTCTGTAATCATACCGACTATCGAAGGGGTCAATTCCCAACTCCATGACGGTAAACACGTTCGCATTTAACTTCACTATGGAGCCCATTCGCTGACAAAACACTTTTCAATTGCACGCTGCTTCCTGATTTTCCTTCCTTGATTATTAAACACATGACCAACATTATTAAACTTAGATGGACCTGCATCAATAATCTAACGTTAATCTCGAGTCGGGTCGCTTAGGACAACGCATGTCCAGATTCAGGAAGGCATGCGCATGCACACCAGGAGGCACGACGGATCATCCCAGGCAATTGGGTCCACCCCTAGGGCACGCTCCACGTATCAATCATGGCGAGTTGCATGCGCTGTATATCGAGTTTACCCCCTATATGTCGAGTTTTACAGCACTGCCTAGCCGTTAACTCTATGTTCCGAGTTTCATAAATCATGTCCAAATAATCCAATGTCCAGATAATCATGCGAGTGTTTAAAAAACTGGACTGATTTTTTCACATGTGCAAACTGACATTATTTTTTCTCAACATGAGCAAACTCGACATGAATTTTTTCCTCCACATGATCAAACTCGACATGAGTTTTTCTCAACATGAGCAAAACCGACATGATTTTTTTTTTAAACACATACCAAAAAATCATGTCGAGTTTTCCTCATGTTGAGAAAAATCATGGTCGAGATTTTTGAACTGGACATGATTTATGTAAACCTCACCATATAGAGAGCAAAACTCGATTTCTAGAGGGGCAAATTGGACATATAAGCGCTGTAAACTCGACATATTAAACGCTGCCATCTCGACATATGGCGAGAAAACTCGATACACATGGCGTGAAACTCGACATGCTGCGCGGGAAAAACCTCGCAGGGTTTGAATACGTGAGCGTAAAACTGGAATTATTATGTTCAATCACCATATCAAGAGCACAACTCGATGTATAGAGGGCAAATTGGACAGATAGCGCTGGTAAACCTCCGACATATAACTCTCACACTTGACTTGGCGAGAAAACTCGATACCCAGCGCGTGAAACACTCGACATGCGCGGAAAACTCGCCATGATTTAGATGTGGAGGTGCCATAGCACACACGACTTCCCCTACAACCAGCATCTAAGAAAAAACTGTCAACTTTGATCACATCTTCACAATTTTTAAGTTCTCACAGAGGAATACACAATACCATGCCCGAAGGTACAGGCCAAATCACAAAATCGACCAAATTGTCAACATATAGTGACCAGAAAAAAATTTGAGTTACGATTGACAACTCACAGCATATATTTGAACGCCCATCACATGATTATGTAGCCAAAACCTTATGGGCAAATTGACCTCAATTACTGCTCAAATGCCATTTACCTTGGAGAAAACTACCAGTCTAACATTCCTGTCATGAAATTCATTCCATCACTTTCTTAATATAATAGTCCATTTTCAGACATCTTAAAGCAGTTTTTTCAGATGTCATGCCAAAAGAGTCTACCCAAGATTGTGATCCTTACGGCAGCGAGGTTAGTGGTATATAACCATGTGGAACACGTATTCTAGATCAGGACAGGCTCATGCACACGCCAGGACGCACTCAGACAAACACTCATCGCACAGATGACATTAAGTGATGGCATTTTGGCACCACAGAAAAAATATCATACCTTTTTTTTATAAGTAACTAAAAGCACATGGGGTATGGTTTGAGGATGCATTTTTTGCTTTATTGTATATTACTGTTCCGTTAAGATTTTTGGGTGGGCATACTCCTACACCAAATTTCGGTTCTGCCATTACTATTTATTTAGGTTCGATTTCGTATGTATATGTAAATATAGTTCCCTCAATGATTCACATCATAACCTTTCACCGGGTTCATCACCTCTCTGTTTGCTTGACAAAGGCCTAACTGCCGAAACGTGTCTTTCGTGCTTCAGTAAGTTGCAACGATCCGCTTGTCCATATTCTCTTTATAACGTATTCCATGACATAATATCATGTTGAGTCGTGTGTCAATTACTTTTGTATGTCTCACATTATATATATATATATATATATATATATATATATATAATATATAGATATATATCATATATATATATAAAAAGACCCCAAAAAAAGTAACTCGCAGCATGTCTAATTCCCCCATAGTTACAAAACCATTTGTCTAATAATTCACAAAACATAAATGATATCAATTATTCCCTGTTTTGTTCCCGCAAATTTGACACCTTTTTCTTGCTCCATTGTGATCAATACCGCACACACGTGTACATTTTAACAAATGTTGTCACCATTTTCAAAGTTGCAACTGTAGACATTATTAAAAGGTTACAATAACAACCATGCATTGATTCAATTCAATGCGGAAGAATACGGTCTTTCACTGGAATGGCAACAATTGGCTATCCTTTTATTGCAGCTTTTAAAAACGGAGAGATTTTCTTATATGGTATTGTGTTGAAATATTGATCCCAATGGGGAAAGAAGGGTATCAAATTTAGGAAAAAATGAACTATTTGAATAATTTTATGTTTTCGGGCAAAGACCAATGGTTTGTACCATATGGGGGTATTAGACATGCTGCGTTACGTTTTGGGGTCTTTAATCTATAAATTTCGAAGGTCTACGTCGGCATGTTTGTAAAGTTACTACTCAATTTGACCAAGTCGGTTGTAGTCGCGGCATGCCGTAAAAAGGCCAATGCCAAAAGTTTAACGCTATGATGTCGGATATATCCTCGAACATAACAAATAAGAGCCAGTAGAAACATCCAAGAAATGGATGGTCTCTTCATCATTGCCTGGTGCCCAACCAAGACTTCGTTTCTTTCTTCTGAATAGAAAAACACAGTTTCTCTTCCCCAGGCAGACGAGTCCTGCGAATGAAATGAGGCATAAATCTGGCTGACAAAAGCGTATTCCAAGTAAACAGCGTAGAGATGCGTAGTAGAGACGCGCGTGTATTACGCGTGACTGACGCGCATCTGCCGAATGGATATATATATATAATTCTATTAATTATAATATATATATAGATAATTTTATATATAATATACATACATGTTAGTCCCTCTGACGCCGCGTGTCCCTCCAATTTATGAAAAAATGATACCCGTTCCGTAAATGATGAAATTAACAGCGATTTCTGGATTTGTGTTATTTTCTATAATGTAACTAAATAAATTTGGGAGTATCTTTGTGATCGATGTACTTGTGGTGCACGCCAGTTTAAAGGTGGAATGAAAGGTATTAATTGTACTGAAACTTTAGTTTTTTCGCTTCTAACACCAAGTGGACTCATTGTATGACGGTTAAACGGGTGACCCAATAAAAACTTTTAACAAAATTAAAGTGATATTTTTTTCCACCTTTTTTAATTTGATTCATGTTGGATTTTATTTTATCATAAAGCATGGGTATTGAGCATCTTTCCTGAAAAAAAAAATAATTTTTGGTTTGAGTGTTCGCAAGATAATCCACTGAACAATAAGTCACAGCAAAACAGACTTGTCCCCGGACCACATTTTTCTTAGGATGGGAAATCGCCATCCCAAATCGAGCATATCGTGTCTTCACCCACCCCACCCCTACCCTATCACAAGACAGAAAACTGGTATAGCACAACTGCAGACTTTCCATGTGGTATTTTCAGAATGATGATACACATAAACTGTTTTGGCAACCGGCGGGCTTTTCAATCTGAAATCATAAGCAATGAGCAGCATAGTGCGGTATGCAATGAAAACCGTCCCGTAAATTTTCTTGGTTCCTAAAACTGATTTTTCTTACTATTTATGATTCAGTAGGGGACCACACTGTCCAGAAAATTATGAGG
>JAMKCH010037338.1:0-18946 GCA_023653785.1 Ophioderma brevispina | reverse complement strand
CTACATTGTGCTTACAAAAAAAACAACAAGAATTTTTGGTAGTTGGCAGAGTTAGGTCGCACGACCATACATCCCCCAGGGGAAGATTACCAGACAGAGACAGCATCAAACAAGCTAGGCTGCATAAGTGACCAGTCATGCCTTGAATGGAGCTTGCTTCTCTTGGAGTATTCAGCTTGCAAACCCTATCTTATGGTTCCCATTTTACTTTAAGGTTAAAGTAGGAGCAATCGACTGGCCGTGTGTTGCTCGTAATCCTCGCCGCATCTGCTCCTATAGCTAATTATAACAAATTACAACATCAGGCTCACATATGTAGATGAAGAAAAGGAAAGGAAACATCCACACAATGCCATGACAGTTTACTGCAACTGGAGAGGGAGGGTTCCCGAGACCAAAGCGCTCAACCCACCACACCCGTACAAGTCGGAGGCAGTCAGTCTCCAGAGAGGAGATGGTTATAGATGTAGTAGATAAGCCAGGGATGGATGAATACAACCAATGTTGTACGTCCTAAAACGTTGATGCAGATTCAAGTCAGGATGCGGCCACACCCGATCATGGTTTTCAATCATATGAAGGACCCCTATATAGCTGAGGTTGTCAAAATCCAAATGCCTCCCAAACTCAAATGGACTTTGAAGGAATGTAAAATATACAATGAGCAATGTTTTCATATTTTTATGAAAAAATTGCAGTTTATGAAATCGGAAGTTAAAGGTTGACCCACAGATTTCCGGAAGAGATAGCGCCCTCAATATTTCTAAAAAATTGTTGCTTTACAAACATTATTGCTTGTCAAATAATAATACTATGAGAGATCGTCCTTATATAGAAAATCACAACCTTGTAATTTTTTATTATACAGTTCCTATGGCAATATATACTACACAAAAATGTTTATTACATCAAAACGAAAAATTGGATTGAACTCAACTTTGTAATTGAGATGTTGAGGTGATTATCTTCAATTTTGATTGACTATTTTGAATTTAATACATGGAAAAAAAATATATATTTCAAAATATCTGAATCTTACCTTGATACACCACTATTATTTTAGTCTTTGTAACTATTAAAAGCGTTTCCTTATCATGAAAATATGACCTGACCCGTTCTCTGATTTAATAATTGTAAGGAGCCTGGATGGTGGTTAGTTAAACATGGAGTTTATTATGGGAAGTTTCCGGAACCTGACCATCTGACACACTTTCTGGACACTATGGAATTCGGAAACCTACACGGAATAAACCATGTACCTTTAGTCCGTGAAGGGGTTCCGAATTCCTAAGCGGGTCAGAAAAAAATGTTGGCGAGGGGTCAGGTTGCAGAAACCCGTTACTATGGGTTTTACATGCCTGCATTGCATGGCTACGGATTAAAGCCCTGGTTATTGATTTATCAGGTTACACTCTCCCGCGTATAACATGAGCAACAATATTCAAAACTTTGTTTGAAAGTCTAATATGTAGTGGAATTAAAGCAAATGAGAAGATGTTTTGTTAAAAAGTAAAACTCACCTCACGATCGCCCGGAGGTGATCGCGACGTTTGACGGTCGACAAGAAAATCTTGTAGTTGAACTGTCTTATATACACAGCACTGGTTAAACCATTTTTCTTAGTGAAGGATGATATCGCGTTTTACAGATCAAGACGTCATTTGATCCCCCTTTTCTTACGGACTTAATGCACCTCCAAAATATAGTACACCAGTTCTCCGCTCAACTTTATGTCAGGTATCGTTAAAAGTTTAATCCACGTTCCGCCTGATGGAGCTATTGAACAATGGATGGAGTTTACAGGTCGTATTTTATTTTCATTAGTTAATATTTTTTCAATGAACCAATGCGCACGTACATCGCCCAAGGACAAAAGCTTAATATATTAACTAAATCTGCTCCTGTCGTATTGTAAAAAGTGCAAGCTCGCAAAAGAAGATCAATGACGTTTGCCACCGTCCCCTTTAGAATAATATTATTAATTAGTCATGTAATTACAATCAACCGGATTTTATTAAGGAAAATTATGAATCATGATCAAAATGTGGAAAACGTGTCTCGAACTGTTAACGGACGTCCCTTTAGGTAAAAATACCCGGAAAATCGAAGTATTCGCTTAGGAAACGTTCATTATTTTTGAGAAAGAGGGAAAGTTCGCGACTTAAAGTGCCCCAAGGAAGGGTCATCAGCAAAATATTTTTAATTCCAAAATTTTCATTTTATCCGACTCGCATTTTAATGTGGGGGCAGTATTGTGTGTATTAAAATGGCCATAGAGGTCTGACAATTTTTTTGACAAAACTATTCCGGTTACGTAAAAAACACACCATTATTTTAGAAGTCGGTCAAAATATTTTGAAGGTGAGATGAGAAGAATTACCAAAACTTTTAAAGGGTTTTTCATTTCGTGATCCACAGCCTTCCCCCGAATTCCTTACAAAGTTGAGATTTTAATATCATATGAACCATTGGCCTAGGGTATACCCTATATTACGTGCAAATTTGATCTACTTGGAAGAATCCTAATTTTTGTTATTTTCTGTCGTAAACTAACAGAAAATTACAAACACAATGGCCTATGAGGGTACGGTGATACAAAATATTCTAAAATCAAAACGCACTGTCAGAATCAACTGAAATTTGGAACATAATCCTTTCTGTGCATATATAGAACCATAAACAAAAGATTGAGCTTGGAGCACATTTAATATTCCCCCATAGAGTACCCAACAAACCATACCCACCCCAACAACGGACGTGATTAATAATATCAAAGTAAAAGTATTTAAACATCAGAATACATTTTTTCGTGACTCAGTTGCATTTAGACAGTCTTCGGGCAATAGAAAAAGTAGCAATGTCCTAAGACATTAATACCAGTGAAAGAAAAGTCAAGAAACACTTACCTTGGACATTAGGGGTAAAACCATAGTGGGGTAAACCATTGATTCGACGCCCGATATTTTTAACCCAAGGGAGGGTCCATTTTTGTTTGCTTTCTCCAAAATAACGCACTAATAAAATAAAAAAACTATGGTTGTTTTCAGTTAAGAATAGACAAATTTAATACCTTTAATAAAAATAATTGATGTTGATCAATTTTAGTATTTTCCGAACGGGCGTTTATCAACACCATTGTATTTACCATCATGTGTGACAGGGAAAAATCAAACGATAATACATGATAGCATAATACAATTGGTTAATGAAAAATAATTAATATTATTTAGCAGTTGCACAGATAGTAAAATAAGTCCACACACACGTAACAAGAAAATGTAATTTTACGGACTTCGTATAGCGAGACGGGGGAAAACTACAGGAAGACTTATTAGGCAAGCTACGTGAATTCTCAGATTGCGGTGGGGTGGCAAAATTGCTAACGAATGCCATTTGAAAAAAAACAGTTATTTCCATGCCAGCAAAGATTCTGGCGAAAGCCATAAATCCGTTAAAATAACTGTATTTTGTAATGTGTAACTTTGGAACACGCTCTTAGGGTAAAAAAATAATAAATTCATGCACCGTTATAGGGGGCATTCGTGATCCACAGCCTTGCCCCCCCCCCCCCGCCACAGTTGCGATGTTTACAATCATCTGAACCGTAAGGACTAGTAATGCAGGTGTTACCAAATCTGTAAGAATTGCATGTTTAAATTTCGTCCGTAAACTGACAGAAATGACAGCCATATGGGGAAAACTTGGATACAAGCATTTGCTCATAACCTCAAAACGCAAGATCGATATCAATGAAATTTTTGAGATTATCTAGTGAAACCTAAAAAGAATAACAGAAGATTGCTAGAAGCCACGAAATGCACCTTAATTGTACTTAGAAAAAGGCCATCTGGAGCCCATCCCCTATCCGTAACGGGGTACCCCTAAAAAAATAAAATTCTACACAAATTGAACTATGATTTTTAGTGGTACACGCCCGGTATTTAGCAGTAGAAACTACATAGTATGTCATCTACACCCTGATAAGCAGTAGATAGATACATAGTAGGTCATCTACACCCTGATCAACAGTAGAAGCATACATAGTATGTCATCTACACCATGATCAACAGTAGATAGCATACATCCCCTATACATATATATCATCCACACCCTGAGCAGCAGTATGTCATCTACACCCTTATCAGCAGTAGATAACTACATAGCAGGTCATCCACACCCTGATCAGCAGTACGAAAATAACATAGTCTGTCACGACCCCCTGATAGCAGTAGATAGCACACATAATATGTCATCTACACCCTGATTAGCGGTAGATCCATACATAGGCACCTAGTGTTTTAAGCCACACTTCATGAGTTACAAGGTATTTCCATTTTTGTCCTGATGAAATGTTATCTATTATAATGGCGGTCTTCCATAAAACAATGGCGCCCATTTGAAATGGGAAGGACGAGCTAACGGGAGCTTTATAAGCAGAAAAACATACCTAATCTAAATAGAGAGAGACATCCCTCAAGGTGATATATTATTCGCTGAATAAATTGAAGACAAATGTGTAACTAGCAGGACCGCTTAACTTTGAATGTGAAAATTATGTGTAGGGCCTTCAACAGTTTAAGAAAGCACTCGCGGTGGGAAGTCGGGGACAGTATGGAGTCATTTGCCTACGATGTCTTACCAGTTTGTTTATGCTTGAGGACTTTGAAACATGCGTGAATAGATTTGAATAGATTTAGGATACAGAAATGAGCAGCTTTTGTTTAAGGCGTGAGTGAAGTCCCACAAACCCTTAGCATCGAATGTACAAGGACCAAAAAAAAGTGTTTGGGGAAAGCAGTGCGAAAGGGCCCTTTCTTTGTTTAAGTTTATAAAAAGGGCTAAGCGAATTCGGATTTTGTTTATTGGTTGTATCTTTGTTTTTAATTGCAGTGTGCGTCCATTTTTGTGACCTCGCCTTTTCGGCAAATTTCTTATCTGTTCTGGATTGATTAAAACAAGCGCTTGTAAATGCAAATTTTAAAAAGCTATCATAATAATTATAAAATACTCAATAAAAACACACATTTTTTTCTTATTAATTAAAAGGTAAAAACTTAGTGGAAACGCTTATACTAGATTTGAGCTGAAAACTGAACAATCTATGCTTGTGTTAGAGGGTAGTAGTTTGCCTTAAAATAGAGGCCGATTTCAATTTCGCATGTGAGTGGTGTCTTGTAAGATTCAGGAAGTTACGAGCTTTACGATACTTCCGACATTCATCACCACACCACCCACCAGCACAAGCAGCAGCAGCAGCAACAGCATTAGTAGCAGCAGCAGCAGAAGCAGCAGCAGCAGCGCAGCAGCAGCAGTCATCATCATCAGCATCAGCCATCATCATCATCATCCTCCATCCATCATAGCAGTCATCAGCAGCATCATCATCATCATCATCAGCAGCACAATCAGCACCACCCCACCACCACCACCACCACCCCACCACCACCCACCCCACCACCAATACAGGCTTTGATATTCTTGTATACGTATTTGTTTAACAGTAGTACCACATAAGTTCATGATTTCAACAGTGTAGTGCGATTAGTGTGAAACTAACCATAATTCAAACCCATTTTAATCCACAATGGACTCGGTCCAAAACTTTTCCCAAAATTCAAAACTCTCTCTCTTCTATCTCGGCCCGGGTTACGGTAGTTTCCTCTATAAACGAGTTGTAGTATAGCAGACGCTCCAGAAGTCTAGACAAAGCAACAATGGGACTACCAGGCTATTGACTTGATATATTTTAACAGTTGCAGAATCCGGTAATACTGCACAGCCTTCGGATTTGTTGAAACGGTTTCCTGACATTCTCATGGGCCGTTCGAAGTGAATCAACCAAATCAAGAATCTTCGCCAGGCCGAGAGATGGCTCTTGGTATGGCTGTTGCACCAGGCCTCTAGCAAACAGGAATGCGTTTTATGAGTTATTCAGACACTCTCTCATAAGTATGGGCCTGTATGCTCATCTTGCCAGCGCTCGTGTAGGCAAAAGAGTAGTCAGTCGTCGTGAGGGATACCAAGCAGTGCATGAACTGTTATCCTGTTCTGAATTCAATCTGGCGACCACCTGTGAACGAGAACTTCCAAATGGCTAAGGTATGCCTCTCAAGTCAACTGAGGTTAACTGCATACGCGATGTCTACGGTACGTGAAATTTATTTGTTGCGAGCGATGGACCGGATCGTAAGATCGAGAGATCCAGAAGAGAGTAATTTTCACATTTACCGCTATAGAAGTACAAACCTGTACATGCATTAACCTCTAAGGGGTGAGTTTCCGTAACCTGGACCCATTGACACACTTTTCGGACACAACTTAGGGACATTCGGAAACCCTTAACGGATAGAAAAAAAGGTGTATTCCGTTAAGGTTCAGAATTCGAAATGTGTCAGAAAAAAGTGTCAGATGGATCAGTTACGGAAAAAATCCAAAACTTTGTAGTGTTGATGTAATTAATGCTTTTAGGTATAAATTTTAAGGTACGAACAGCGATCTCAAAGGTACAATAGTCGTAAAAGTCGAAATATTTGATCTTGGCTATTTTCTGACGTAGTTTGCGGAGTTCACGGGCGGAACCTGTCAAACAATAGCAGGGTGAAACAGAGAAGTAATCCGTGGCAAACGGGGGGGCTACAAACCGGGGAGAAAATGTACCGCGGGCTCTTGAGCAAATTGAGGGTCGGAAGAGGGTTGTGAAAGGTGAATCCTACCAGGGTTACCAAGCATTGATGCCCTGACCTTGCTCTTGAAGTATTCAAAATTAGAAGACACTCTTCTAAACGAGTAACCAGGTTGTATTTCACTTGTATCTATTGCTGTTTCTTTTTCTTGACGTCTTGTTGGATAATAACTTCCGCATAAAAAAAAAAAAAGATGGTAAGGTATAGCAAAAACAAACTACAGCTAATAATGGAAAGAGAGCTAGGCGCGTATGCATTTAAAACTTGAATGAAAACTCTGATCAATACAACACCATTAGCGCCTTTTTCCACTTGAGGTGAGCAAGAGTACTAAACAAAGTACCTATAACTGGGTGTGGCCTCTCTACCAGAACATTAAGCAGTCGGTAAACACTTTCAATTCAAATTTTCAGTTCATTTGGTGGACTACAAACACAAAGGGCTTGAGGTCATCATTTAATTGATTACCTTTTGTTAACGAGCACACATGAGAGAAACGAATGACCTCAGCAATAATATTTGAATGTGTTATAACTGAGATTTTAAAAACGAAACATTTTACAAAGCACTCACGCATCATGAGGTTTAACCTTGATGGACCAAATTTAATCGTCGACAAAGGGTTGTTGTAGGATTAACATATTTGTGATAAAAAATCACCATGCATGTAACATATGACAATATAGACAGCATCTGTGGTTTTAATTCCCCAGCCTGAAATGTACCGTTATAGTTATGATAAAAACCCTAAATATAGTTATTGTTCTCAAACAAAAAATCCAAAGTGGTGTTTTTTATAACTTTGTTTCTGACTGAAAACATCGTTTTTAATAAATGTCCAAATTTTAATATCACCAATGTTTGTATAAATGACATACAACTTGTTTCTTTTGTAATGTATGATTTTTGGGTCTAACTTACATGTAATTACTATTTTTTCGAGCCATTTCACAGTTACATATACTACTATTAGACCAAAGCTTGTGGTAGTCTATTTACATGTTCATATGTGTTTATTATGCAGATAAAACAAGATTTAATCAAATATGTGCTCATGTTAGAAACCAACTTTTGGGTGGTAGCCTTTTGTTTCAATGCAGATAACATTTTAGGTTCAAGATCCATCATTTGTGGTATAATTTTCTTTACACCTGAAAACATATTTACTATCGTTAGTTTTTCAAACTCGCATGTTGATTTAGATTTGACAGATATATCTTTAGCGCATGTATATCCCTATTGGTAGCATTTCTTCAACCCAAAATGAAAAGAACTTATTACACAACCATTCACATTAACAATCGCATGTAAGTATTACCTATTACTCAAACACCCGCATTAACATCACATGTAATTAACGCATTCCTCTTAAACCGATCACATTAACGTCACATGTAAATGTTACCTATTACTCAAAAACCATTCACATTAACATCACATGTAAATTATAGCGTATTACTCAACTCCGCTTTCCATTAACATCACATGTACATTTGCCTATTACTCAAATCGCTCCCATAAACATCACATGTACATAATACCTATTACAAACAAGCCATTCACATAACATCATCACATGCAAATATACATAATTACTCAACCACTCACTTAACAACACCGTAATATTCACCTATTACTCAAACCGCTCACATTATCATCACATGAACTAATGCTATTACCTCAAACCCGCTTCCATCACATCAAGGTAAATATTGCCTATTACCAAACCGCTCACATTAACATCACATGTAAATAATACCTATAACTCAAACCACTCGCATTAAAATCACAGGTAAATAATTACCTAGTGCCTATTACTCAAATCGCTCCCATAAACATCACATGTAAATAATACCTTTACACAAGCCAGTCCACATTAACATCACATGCAAATATTACATATTATCACCACTCACATGAACAGCACAACATGTGAAAAATATCCCTATTACTCACAAACCGCTCACATATCAATCAATGTAAATATACTTATTAACTCAAACCGCTTCCATAAAAAACTCAACATGTAAATATGCCTATTATTCAAAACGCTCACATTAACATCAACATGTAAATAATAAATATGACTCAACTCACTAGCATTAAACATCACCATGTAAAATAAACCTATGACCCAAACACTCGCATTAACATCACAGGGAAAGAATACCATATGACGGCGACTTGGACCGAAACCACTCGATTACATCCATGTAAATGATTACCATATTACTCAATCCACTCGCATTAACATCACATGTAAATAATACCTGAGTACACAAGCCATTCACATACATCGCATGTAAATATCACAGATTACTCAAACCACTCGGCATTAACGTCACATGTAAACGTTACCTATTACTCAAACCACCCCCATTAACATCACATGTAAATTAAATACTTATTAGCAGAACTGCTTTCATAACATCACAGGTAAATGATTGCCTATTAAGTCAAAAAACCGCTCCCATAAACATCAACATGTAAATAATACATAATTACAAAGCATTCCATTGACAATCACATTAAATATTACCTATTACTCAAACCACTCACATTAAAAACACATTGTAAGTATTACTATACGCAAAACCACCCGCCTATAAGATAACATGAAGCATATACATAGTACTCAAATTACTCGCATTAAACAGCGCATGTAAATAATACCTATTACAACCAACAACCGCTCGCAATTAAGCATACATGTAATTTACCTATTACTCAAACCACTGCGCATAACATCACAATGTAAATGTATTGCCTATTACTCAAATCACTCGCATTACATCACACATACATAGACCTATTGACTAAACCGCCCGTCATTAAACATCACATGAAAATATTATAGTACTCAAATTACTCGCATTAAAAATGTCACATGTAAATAATACCTATACTCAAACCATCCTGCAATTTATTAACATCCATGTACAAAACAGTACCTAGTACTCAAGCACTCGCATTAACATACACATGTAAATATTACTATTATTCAAACCGATCAGCATTAACAGACATGTAAATAAACTATACTCAAACCACTCGCATTAAAAGTCAAATGTAATAATACCTATACTTCAAACACTAGCAATAACATCACATGTAAATATTACCTATTACTCAACCACTTTTCGCCGATTAAACTGTACATGTAAAATGAATACCTATTACGCAAACCACTCGCTATGAACTCACATGTAAAATAGTACTATTACTCAACAACTCGCATAAATTCACATGTAACTATGACCTATTACTTCAAACACTCGGTATAATATCACATGTAGAATATTGCCTATTACTTCAAACCAATCGCATGTTAACATCACGATATAAATATTACTATACTGCAACCCGCCAGCATTAAACCTCACATGAAAATCTTACCTAGTAGTACTCAAATATCACATTAACATCACATGTAAATAATACCTAATACACAAACCACTCGCATTAACAAATGTAAATAATACCCATATTAATCAAAACACTCGCATTAACATCACATGTAAATATAACCTATTACTCAAACCACTCGCGATAACATTACGGTAAATATTACTATACGCAAACCACTCGCATTAACAATCACATGACCATAATACCTATTACTCAAACAACTCGCATTAACATCACAGTAAATATTACCTATTACTCAACCATTCGCATTAACATCACAGGTTAAATATACTATTACACAAGCCATTAACCATAACATCACATGTAAATATTACGTATTACTCAAACCACTCTCATTAACATCACAGGTAATATACTATTGCTCAATTCTCGTCGCATTATTAAACACATGTAAACATTACTTATTACTCAAAACCGATTCGCAATAATACATCGCACATGTAACTATTACCTATTACTCAAGCCACTCGTATTTAGAATCACATGTACATATTACTTATATCACATGCAAATTACACATTAGTAACTGGAAGGTACCAACAAGAACATGATAACAAAACGACATTGTCAGGTGTTCAGTAATAAATAACTGCTTTAATGTTGAAGGAATTGTTAGAGCCCTTATGATATAAGTGCTAAAAAAAAAAATAGTTAGAAACAGAAGTTGGGAAGTGAGAAAAAATAAAGAAAATTTGATTCGAAACATATTAATAATTAAGAGCTTAAGGGTGTCCATGTGGATACCGAAAAAGAAAACGGTTTTCAACCGAAAAACCAGGTTTTCGCTTCGTGAAAAAACCAGGGTTATCGAAAGCGATAAATTGGTTTATTTTAAAACCAGCTTTTCGAATCGATAAACCTGGTTTTTAAATCGAAAAACTGAGGTTTTCAAATGCGATTAAGCAGAGGTTTTGAGAAAATTGGTTTTTGCGATAGAAACACCTGGCTGTTAAGATTGAAAAACTTGGTTTTCAAATCGAAAAAACCTGGTTTTTCGGTTGAAAAACCAGTTTTTCTCTTTCAATGTTGCAAAAATACTGGCCATAGGCGTCACTGAGATGCCATTCTGTAATCGATCTGACCTGTGTTCATTTGCGGAATGATTGTCACTGGTTGAATCATGGAAAGAACATCGGAGGTTTTCATTAACAGTTCTGATGAGGTTTTGGTGTGGTGGTAAAAAGAAGCTTGAAAACCAGATTGCTACTGAGAGTGAGTTCATGATGAAAGAAATTAAGTCTACGAAGAGCTCAACCGTTTGAAACCAAAACTCATCTTTCTGCAACGCCGTTTCCAACATAATTTGCGCTCGTCGTCCATGGGTCACGCTTTGAATACGACGACCCCGAATTCAAGCTTCTGTTACATTTGTTGGAAGACTCGATAAGTCATCCTGGTGTCGGAATGATCAGTAACTTTGTGCCTTTTGTGGAAGAATTCCGTTCTTCCAAAGGGGTGCGCTACCCTCTTCTACAAAACTTCGACAAAAAACTGACTGAAAGCTGTTGTAGATGAGCACCGGGCTTCATTGATTACGGACTTACGTATGACTTATTGTCGTATATTATTAATTGATATGCGATTAAAGAAAGAACAAAACATACAAACCCATCTTAGCGAAATAGAAACTTGTTGCGGGGTAAGAGCACTTTTTCCTGGCGGGACAGAAACAAAGTTCGATACTTACGCTGGGCTCGAAGAACATTGATCGCTTCCCTAGAGTACAACAGCGAGTCATGAAGAATAGAAATCGATGCCGATTGTTGACGAGATCGCTACAAAGGTGTCCGACAAACCTAAGCTACCTTACACCGTAGCTGTTATTCACGAGGTTAGGACAGCGGTTTGACTTGCATATAGTGCACATGACTTTTCCTCGCTATATTTACCAGGAATGCAGAATTCCAAGGGATTACATAACTAAAGGCGCATACATCATCCCTAATCTCTTCAGTGTTACTCGAGGACAGTTTCGATTGGGAGGAAGCCGGATGTATTTCAACCCGAAAGGTATCTAGATGAAAAAGGACAATTCGTGAAAATACCTGAAGAAGAAATGGTATTCGGCGGCAGGTATGTCATACCCTAAACATTTTAGCACCTATAAATCTCACTTGACTACTTTCTAGTCACCGGCGAGCGAATTGGTGAGATGCAATACCCGACTTTTGACCAAGATCGAAGTTTGCGCATTAGCTCTCGAAGCAGTAGTAAGGTAATCGTCGCTGCAAACGGAAGTCACCCCATTTACGTGCGTCTTGGCACACAGGCGCCGGCCATTGTTGAATCCACGGTCAAGGAGTTAATTTGAGCCACTGCGACCTTGAAATTGTCACTGCGCTAGGGAGTTATCAAAAACCTCATATATCGGCGGAGCGTGGGCAAACTCCGTGTACACTAGGTCAGATAGCGTTGTTCGGGATTTTTTTGGTACACTCAAGTGACAGCGGTGCATAATACACAGCGCCATCTTTTGACCAGGTTTCAATTAACACTTTGCCACGTTAATGACTGACAGTTGCCATGTGCAGCAGCAAATAGGAGGTTACCGTGTAGAAATGTTAGAAAATTTAGACGAACCCACTCAACTGGGATTTGCAAGGAAGCAAGACGTAGTGCAACCTCAAGGAACACACATCTCATGAATTTGAAACATTTCTAGGTATAATTTGAAAAAAAAATGAAGAAAAAGTGTTTTTTTTTTCATTGCAAATTTCCGAAGAACAATTTGTAAAAGTAGCACAGTTTGTCACCAGTTTCAAACTTCATGGCCAAAAAACAATATTACTAACTAGTTCAATGGTTGCAATCTAAGACGAACCTATGGTCATTAAAACAATTTACAATGACAATTTTCTGAATTTGTCTTAAATTCGCAAGGTGCCCCTTATAGTAAGTAATCTGCAAGCCCTTTCCGTTCATTTAAACACAGGCTGGAGCTAGGCTGGAGGATCAAAGATCAAACATTTTTTTTTTGTCATTTTTCCCGGGTTTAATTTTGCCCTGTTGGCGTTCGCTTTCATACGTGGTATTGCGCGTACTGCATAATGAAGCATATTGTAAGGTGGGGACGGCATAAGTTCAAATAGTAACCGCGATTGTTAAAACGGGTGTAATTGCGGTACACTGGATATTGCGCAAAATACTTGGCCTATCGTAACGTTTACGCACCAAAATATTCCTAACTCAATTGTCTAGTTAGGTGACTAGTTTATAATATAGGTTTATTTTTGAAAAAAAGGACGAAAAAACGTGAAAAATACGATCCACAAGCATTTTTTTTACCTTATCAGCTGGCTCAATTATCGATTGCTGCTGTCAAGTCATGCCATATTCCAGGCACTCAAAAACTAGTGAGCTAAGGGGTGTTTTTTGTGAGGAACCCGTTTCTAACATCAGATCGACCACCTGATTCGTCGATTTCGCGATATCCAGGGTACCGCGAAACCGTTTTTTGTTTCATTCCTTGTTCAAGCCTTTAACACAGCGTTTGGCTGCTGGGGAGTCCCATGACGTAGCGCATGTCTAAGAATAGCCGGCCAATTAGCGATGCGGATACGGAATTGGCGGCGCTGTGACCGCTGATGCTATGGGAGCGTAAATGGTGGCACGTCGGAGATTCTGGCCCGAAATCATGCTCCAGGACCATGACCAGTCTTATTATCTCATAAGGCAGCTATTCAATATTTTTCTACTTCAATCCACAACTCTGAATGTTTTTATGATTCCATTATCTCCAACTCTAAATCCAATTAAAATCATAAAACTAAATTTTGTTCCGAGTGGGATTCGAACCACGCCTTTAGATAACAAGACGAGCGCCCACCGACACACGCCACGCAATTAAGCCGGCAGGAAGTCGTTTTTGTATACTTCAATATAAACATTAACGGAATACGCAACCCAAGAATAAGTGAATGGCGCCCCCTAGGAGACGAGTTGAACATATATGCTCCTGGAGATGATTTCGGGCAAAATCTCAAGAATCTAAATGGTGCTGAAGTAGTTCATGGGCCTTAAGGAAAGGAGATATGAAAAGCTCTGAAAAAAGCCCTTTCTTGTAGAATGAGTAGTCACGTGCTTTGCGTCATTCGTGTGGTGGGTAGGTCCAGGTGAGAGAGTGAATTTGTGAGCGTCTAGCGAGTATTGTTATGGCAACTAAAAGGTCGATAACATATTGCGTTCACAACGCGTTGCTTGCAGAAAACAACGCGGTGCTTACTAACCAATCAGAAAAGTAACAAAAGTAACGAGTTGTGATGAAGCAACGCGTGTTGTAACACTTTTGAAAGCAAAGCGTGGCTTTACTTTTTCTGATTGGTGGCTCAGCAACGTGTTGCCTTTTTACTTTTCTGAATGGTTGGTGCTAGAAAACGCGGGCTAATGAAAGCAACGCGTGTTTGTTTAAAGAGACACTGGCACATTTGACAAATTAGTGCGCCATCAAGATGTTTCAAAATCGATATTTGTGCATGGTTGTAAGGCTTTTATATTACAAAGCCCTCACACGCAAATGATTAAGACCAACTCAGATTCCTTATGGATAAACAGAACGATGTATAATTAACGTCGCGGAGACTTAAATTCAGCAGACAGACGAAATGGAGTTAACAAAACACGCCACGCCGTGATGCAGGTTTCCCACGGCCTATGCACACTGTTGATCGGTCTATAACATTTGGGTTTTAAATCAGTGAGTACGATCAAAAATATCTATGTAATTACACACTTTGTTATTAAAGTTGTGGAAAACTTAAAAGTTGGCCTACAAATTACCTGGAGTCTTTATTCCTCATATCAATTGTATATCTGCTTTGGGGAGATGTTATTTTTATTTGTAATAATATATCTCTGTTCTTCAAATGGCCAGCTATCAATTGGGAGCAAATTGAAGAAATTTCATATTTGTGCAAGCTGCCCCAGTGAGCAAAGTCGTTGGACCCTGAGAGGAAGGGAAAGGGAAGTAGCCTAAAGAAGATTGCCACGTCTTGGTGGCGATCGAACCCGGCCCACCGGCGCACAGTTACCATGACCAGGATGGCAAGCCATGATAGTGTCGTGCAAGCCATGCGATTTCGTGCCCATATGGGTTTGTACGTGACGTGATCGCCATCTTTTTGACTTTGAACAGTGAGTCATTGTCGTGATAGGGATATATGCTTGCCTTAATCGTACGGTTGCGTGATGTGTAAAATATTTATAATATGTATTAATTTGTACATTCTTGTGCAGGTAAACGCGCCTGTTTGTGCGAAAAACAACTGGCCGGATGGAGAGAAATATTATTTTTCCACTCTATCTCATGCACCTCAATTCAGCTTCAAGAAACCCACAGATAGGGCAAAGTGTGATATCGACCAAAGGCAGGAGGGAGTAATTGACCATTTCCGTACCATATCTGCGCTACCACACGCACCTAGTAAAATTGGAGGAACATGGAAAGACGTCGTGATATGAAAAACCGACAAAATATGGCCCGATATAAAAGGACACTGAACAGGCTTGGCCATATGCTAGCGAGGAATTGTCTATATAGGCAAAGATAGTATAGTGTAATTGTTAAATCACAATTTTGTGAAATTCGTACCGTAAACCCTAACCCATAAGCTTATCTACAGTGAAACGTGTCAGACGAGATAGGATATCCTTTATGATATAGGTCTCAAATTAGATTAGTTTTCAGATATACTTGATAAATGATTTCATGAAGACATGTCATACACACACACACACACACACACACACACACACACACACACACACCCACACACATTTTGAATTAAATTCTGGAGAAATTTGCCAACTCAAATTGCACATTGTCTGAAATTTTAAAAAATTAAAAAAGGATCTTTGATTCCGAGATGCAAAAGAATTTCAATCGATGGTATGTATAAAACCGACTATAGTCGATTCGCGTTGAGACGTTCGGGACCATGGCGTTTTGGACCTATTCAATTAAGTCGGAGAGGGGTCAACCTAGTTCTACCGGGAAATTGAAAGAATGCAAATGCACGGCCACACCGGATTATCTTGGAGGACACTCGGCATATTTAAAACTATCACATGCACTGAATGTACAATTTTCATTCATGTATGGAACGCACATAGTGTATTCAGGTCGTAACATTGTCACAATAAACATGTAACAGAAGTCCCTTCGCCTCATGAATTTTTCACCTCAGCAAGAATGGTACGGGGTCACATATTAGATGAACGAGATAATTCCATTTTTCTTTGGAAAGTATAAAATCGAAAACGCTCAACATCTCAATTGTATAAGTACGTGAAAATGCAGTATATCATTTCCGTACGATTGTTTTATGATAGCATGTTTTTTTTTTCAAACTCAAAAATAATTACATAGACAAAATAAGTAGAAAGTACAAAACATACACCCAAAAAGCACCTGGAGCTATAATGATAAATTAAGTTACCCTTATAGCATGAAATATAACCAATGGCTATTTTCATAAATAATCTCTTAAAACATGACCAATCTCTTTCAAATGCAGAAGTTATATATTTTAAGTATATTGTTATAACTTAAATATCTTTTCTGTTCCAAAAAGCATTGTCTCAAATATCTCTGCATATATAGGAAGAGAAGGTTTCAGAGCTAGAGTTACATTGATAAATATTCCAGTGGCACCATTTCATAAGGTTCATTGCTTTCTGTTTTTAAGGAGCAATTACCAAAAAGGGATTGTTGTCTACTTGATGCAATTCTAAATTACATTTTTCTCATCTCCATCTGAAAAAGTCTTTTCATGTTTCACGTACGTGTTGGCATTCAACAAAGAGATGAAGAAGGGTTTCCTCCTCGAGGTTACAAAAAGCGCAGAAATTGTCGTACTTATATTTATGCTTTTCAGGAAAGAATTTGTAGGAAATATTCAGTTATTTATTTTTTATTGGAAACCAGGACCAGTTTTTGTTCTCTTACGGTACTAAAAGTTAGTTCATTTTTTTTTAACCATGCTCATCAGACATCGTTATAGCTAATAATTGTTCCCATTTTTGTTTTTGTGTTTGTTGTCAGTTATCTTACCAGAAATTAATTTTTTTGTACAAATTTTTACAACCTTTTTTTTTCTTTTAATAATATATCAAAACAAAAAGGACGAGAGGGTATTGAAGTGATACTATTGTTCCAGGAAAATGTATATTTCAGGATGGCACAGTGATCTACAAATTGCTGAGTACAAAAGAAAATGTATCGTACCGAAACCCGACATTCCGTACCGATTTTAATAATGGCCGTGATAAAATCTTTTGCAATTTTGATTTTATGAGATTTTGGCCACCATTTACGCTCCTGGAGCATGGTTGGTCAAACACTCATATGGTGCAGTGTATTTCGTATCTATCGGTGCCTGTGTTAGCTATTTTTTTAAGGCGATCAAAAATTTATTGAAAACTAGCCTATCGAAAGCCCTTAAATTACGGTGTGTTTTAATAACATAGAGAAAGGTAAATAAGGCTAGGTGACCAATGGCCATCTTGATTCAACGAGCCCACTGGCGACCGGACGCTTAAATGTTACCACCGAGTCCATTATACGTAAACTTTACAGCAAGGAAAAATGCACTTTTTCGTTATTTCGCCAGGCGACCCTCGGTTATAAAAAAATATCCTTAGACGTCAGGCATGTGGTTTGTTCAGAAAGTTTACCGTTGCAAAGATTAGCTACGATGTTTTTTGCAGACTTTCAATATGGCTTCCAAAATAACGTGGACTATTGTAATATATTCGTAGTTGCTATGACGAGTGTGATGTTTTTAACACTATAGTAGTGCGCAGTTCCAATATTTTTTTTATTAATATGAACTTTGACTTCGGTAGGTGCAAAACAGCGTCCGCCAACTCACTCGTTTTTATTATTGCTAATCAGCGAAAATAAGCGCGTTCGTGCCCATTCTAAAGAAGTTAATCGGGAACAGTCCAGAGGCCTTGGTTAATGGAGCCATCGAATTTGTCTATGGTAGAAATCAACGTAAATTTACATTCACATAAATACTTGCAGTTTTACAGTGTAGATCGGCTTGTACCTGAACGATGGGAATTGTTATTGTGATTATAGCGCCTCATTTTTTTTTATGATTCACTAGATAATGCACGAGAAAAGGTTATTTCTAAAATTTAAGTTGATTCTAACGGTTCTTCTTGCGTATGAGGCAGCAGCTAAATATGTTGTAAACGGCGGAGCCAGCTCACTGTTGATTGGTAGCTATTGGTTGGGGTTTGAGAAGTCTATGCCCACCGGTGGGCGAAATGTAGGGCACTCGTTGAGAATGTGATCCGCAGTCTGAACCACATTGGCAGGCTGGAGATGGTCGCAGCCCCCATCGGTGCATATTGCTGTTGAAGCGACCGACTCCTGTGCGAATCCGGTTTAAAGTGACCCATTCCTTGCGTGGAAGATTGCTACCAGGTGGTAGTTCTGTCATAGGTGTAATAGTGAGTTGATCTGGTCTTGGGGTATCTAGCCAGGCAGTGGTCCATATCTGTAAGATGTTGAATGGAGAGCTGGAGAGTTTAGCAGCGTGTTGACAGAAAGGTCGACGAGAGCACAGTCTCTGTCTGCCGAGCTGGTTTGATTCTTTGACAGTGTTATGCAGCAGGTGCTTGTTGTGCAGCAGAGCCTTATCCAATAGTTTGTGCGTGTGGTGTTCTCTCCGAAGCACTGCAGGTGCAATGCCTAAAAACACTGGTAGAAACTCAGATGGAGTGGGACGGAGGCAACCACACTGTTAAAAATAAACCTGTAAAAAAACAGCGTTTTGACTGGCAGCTAGGATGGGACTCACAACGTGCAGAACGTAAAATAACTGGAG